>JAHWFO010117657.1:1390573-1433715 GCA_023313115.1 Rhysida immarginata | reverse complement strand
GGTCGCAGAATTTTTCCTGCCATTTTTCAATTGAAAAATCATTACCTATGCTGGGAGACGCTTCTCCAGTTAATAATTATTATTATTTACTTGTGAGGAAGAGGAGAAGATGGAGAGCTTGATGGTGGCGCCGTCTCTTGACAAGACAGCCAAGGTTAGCTAGGGCAGGAATAGAAGGGCGTGACGGAAGAGGCGACGTAAGGCGGAAACGACGTCAGTCGTTAGATTGGAAAATTCGAGGTCAGTTGGAAAGTTTGCAGCAGAGACCGTTAAAGTAAGGAGACCTGGCATTTCCTCATTTTCCCATTCAAACGTATGTAATGAGAAATTCATATAGAATTCAGTTTTACAATTCAAACCTTCAGTTTCCCATTCAAATTTTGATCGTCACGCCATCTGGTTCAATGTTAGCACATCTACAAAGGCAATTCGTACGTGACGTCAACGTGCATTAACGGATTGTTATTAAATGATGTCATACAACTAAACCCAAACGCCCCCCCCCCCCCTTCACTTCTTTCCTTTCCTTCTTTATCCCGGATACACATCAATATTAAAAAACGAAATATTTTTTCTCCCCGGCAATTTCGGCATAATTTAACGTCACATATCGAACGCGGGATGACATTCAATACACGAAAGGAATTGCTCTGCTCGAAAATGAATATGACAGAAACAACTATCGGCGATACGAAAGTGTAAAGTTTACCTCGATGCTTGTATCTGTCATATCCATTTACTAGCATTCCTTTTCGTGCATTGAATGTCGGCCTGCTTTCGATACTGTGACGATGAATTATGCCGAAATCGTCGGGGAGATTTGCACGGCAAAGCAAAGTACACTTGAATCGATTCGACGGTTGCAACACACGTGACTTGAAAAAGCGAAACCAAAACTATAGCCTACAAGTATTAAGGGAAGCCTGATCAGTTTGCTAGTGAGACACTCTTGCTCCAATTCCGACAGAAGTCTTATAGCGTCACCCATTGACAACAATTTGCAAAATCTTAGTTTGGTTTTTAAGCGAGCTTCGCAAAGTTGGCTTCGTTGGTCATTTTCAAGATGGCTGCGCCCACTGACGCAAACGTTCATGAAACTATGATCGAAACACGAGTCATTATCAACAGACATGGATTTATTTTACACAACAGCGACGAGATATTTACGGCTAAGTCAAGGAGGGATTGGAGTATTGAATATTTTCTTACTTCTGTATGACTAATAAAATGGTTAACTTTCATTTTGAGTTAATTAATTTGTCGTTGATTTCATTACTGAGTTAATGAACAATTAGACCTTGCAACAGAAATTAATCAAAGTATTTAGGGTCGCGGGGGCAGCACCCCTATGGAGTTCTCCGGCGATAGCGATCTTCTGCCAGCAGGCACATGTCCTCCCTGGTAATACTCAAACGACTCGAACCCAGATTCTCCATGTAGTCTAACCACCTAGTTCTAGGCTGACCCTTTGGTCTCTTACCCATCGGATTGGAAAGTAACAACTGCCTAGGAAGACCATTTTGTGGCATCCGTATCACGTGACCATACCAGCGCAACTGAGATCTCTCAATGCGTAGAAGTAGCGGCTCAGCATTTAAAGACTCCCTTATTGTGCTGCTCTGCGCTCTATCTAGTAGGGTAACACCTGCCACACCTCTGAGAAATCTCATTTTGGCCGCTTGTACCCGCGATCGCACTCTTTTGGTCATTACCCAAGACTCATGACCATAGGTGAGAATGGGGACAAAGATATATTTGAAAACGAAGAGCTTGGCTTTGCTTCCCAGCTCGCGTTTCAGTACCACAGATCGCCACACTTCACGTCTGACAGCTTGCTGCACCAATCCGAGCATCCAATTCTTTTTCCCGCCGCCTATCACTCGTGAATGCAGTCCAGAGATACTTGAACTTCTCCACCTGTCTCAATAGGGCGCCTTTAACATGGAGAGCGCACTGAGCAGGCTGTCTTGAAAGGACCAGAACCTCAGTTTTAGCCACACTGATCTTCATCCCAGCTTCTTCACATTTGGCTGCAAACCGATCTGAAGCATGCTGAAGGTTAGTGCTAGAAGACCCAAGCAGGACATGGTCGTCAGCAAAGAGCAACCTCTCCACCCGGCAGCCACCCACACAAACACGCTCATCGCCTTGGCTGCACCTGCCTAGCCAGTCCATAAAGATAATGAACAGGAGGGGCGATAGTACGCACCCTTGGCGGAGTACAACACCCTTTGTGAATGCCATTTATCCGGACACACATCTCAGAGATTTCGTACAGAGACATGATATCAACCAGTAATTGCCCATCCACTCCATACTCTTGCAACACTTGCCAGAGCTTCTCCCGAGGAACTCTGTCATATGCTTTTTCGAGATCCACAAAGCAAGCGTAGACGTCTTTTGCATATTCCCAGGTTTTTTCAAAGATTTGCCGTAGAGCCAAGATGTGATCCGTGAAACCGCACTGCTCCCCCGACAGTTTGGAGTCGACTATTTCCCGACTTCTCTTCTCCAGACACTTAGCGTACACTTTCCCAAGAATGCTAAGAAAAAGGATGCCTCGATAGTTGTTGCAATCTCTCTGATCTCCCTTCTTGAAGATAGGGATCACAAAATCCTGTCTACCATTACTTAGGGGTCTGGCCAGATATCTAAGCAACCTGACACACACGAGTCAGCCACAGGATGCCATCCTGATTTAAGGCCTTTAACATCTCGGACAGGATTTCATCATCACCTGAACCTTTGCCAATCTTCAGGCACTTAATTGCCCATCTGACTTCTGCTTCGGTGATACTACCATGAATACTCTCCGCTCCAAGGTGCACCTCATGCGCCTCAGTTGTTGCTGTCACCAGATTAAGAAGAGATGCAAAGTATTTCTTCCAACTATGCAATACGCTCTTCTCCATTTTCAGAAGCCTCCCATCTAAACTCTTAATAGTTTGTGATGAAAGAGATTTCTGTCCACGGAGGCGGTGCACGGTCAGCCAGAATACCTTGTTTGCCGAACCATAGTCTGCCTCCAATTTCTCCCCGAACTTCTCCCAGGCCTTGGCTTTAGCTGTTGATACTGTCTTTACTGCTGCTTTTTGCGCCTCAGTGTACCGCAGTCGACTCGAAGTTGACATATTTGCAAACCATAGCAAATAGGCTTACTTCTTTGCCTTGACAGCTGCTTGGATTTCACCGTTCCATCATGCAGTCCTTTTGTCACCGCCCTGCGCCACACTCCCCCGCTTACGACCACATCCCAATGCAGCCGAAGTAATCACAGCACTTTCAAACAACTGCCACACCTCTTCAACAGTACCACGATCACTGGGTAGTTCTTTGAAACTTGAAGATATGTTATCTTCAAATGTTTTCCTCACAGCTCTATCCTCCAATGCCTCCCATTTGACGTGCTAAGTTTGTCTGAACCTAGTATTTCGCTTGGTTGGCATGGATTCAGAGAACCGCAAAGTGCAGACAACAAGGTGGTGATCAGTTGATAGTTCTGCCCCTCTTCTCACACGAGTATCCAACACTGATCGGAATAAGTCAGCTGATACGATTACAAAATCAATCAGTGACTTCTGGTCCATTGCATCCCTGTAGCAGGCATACTTATGGACATCAATGTGCTAGGAGAAGGTATTTGTGATGGAAAGTCCATTGTGGCAATAGAGATACAACTAACACCTCCCATTCGCGCCATTCCACGTTTGGTGCTCAGCCTCTACGTGTGCATTGAAGTCGCCCAACAGGAGGACAGAATCTGCACTCACTCTCCTGCTAAGAGCAGCATCAACTTCATCTAGAAAGAGTAGGTATTCTGTGACTGCATTCGGAGCATATGCAACGAATAGAGAGAGAGACCGTTTCCCTATCTGAAGCCTCAGGAGACACAGTCTTCCACCTACTGGGGTCCAATCTGCCAGCCGGGGACTTGTGAGTATCCCCACTCCCGCCTGGGCAGTCATGTTAGGGTCGATACCTTAGTAGAAGAGGTAATACTTCTAAGTCCACAGTTCCAGAACCAGGACGTTTCGTAGAGGTAATACCTATGATATCCAGTCGATATCGTTTGGCTTCCCCCTCTAACTCTGATTCTTTTCTTGTCATGGACAATACGTTCCAAGTGCCGATTAACAACACCCGATCCCGTTGTCGCTTTTATCCGTTTCTCCTCCTGGGTAAAGGCATGCTGTCCCCGACCGTTTCCCCAAGCGCATAGCGAGTACACTGGTGGGGCTTCTCGGAGGAATTGCTGTTTTTCGAACGAGAGCTTCTGCCTAACTCCCGAATCCCGAACGCGGGTGACTTAAACCTGCGCCACACCCGACGCAGTATGAATTCTCTCATTCGTCGACATCATGAGATATATGTTTGTTTGGATACTCTTCGTCTCACTTCTCAACCATTACCTTTCTGGTAAGGGTGACCCATTTTATTTGACCAGACCTGGTACAGTATCAGAATTGTGAAGGAAAAGCTTTTCTTCTATATGGACAATGGGGACTTTTGGAGGGAGTCCTTCACAATTCTCATATAGTATTCCATCGTGAACTACAGTTAGTTTTGCCTTTAAGATGGGCCGAGTTACTACGATATCGGCGTCTTGATTTATCGCTTGGAAACTCAGTTGAGTTGATCATTTAAAGGGGATACAAATTTTAAAAAAATTTTTGAAGATTTTAATGTAACTGTATTTGCTTGTTCTTTTATATTTGTGGTTGTTGATTAAAGTTTTTGCCTTGTTTTTTTAATTAGTTTGTTGGGATTTTAAAATTAAATTGGGAGATATTTTTCAACGAATCATATTGCTATCAGCAATTACTCGAATAAACTACCTTTTAGGTCACTTTTTTATGATCATAGATGTGTTTCAAATATTAGAGAAAATGCACAAGTTTTCTCCCGGCAAAATTTTAAAGATATTTATAAATCCCTCTGACTATGCATTTAAAAAACCCCTTTTTATGAGCAGTAATAGAAATTTACGAAGTTTGCACATATCACAAATTTCATCTTCGTGAGGATAATGAAAAATTCCCGTCCGAGTCGTCCGGTCACTAAAAGCACGAACTCAGACCATTTCAGCAGATGATTGAGAATTATTATCCCACCCCCTTTTACAGGCCTCCTTCATTTGGCAATAAAAATCAAACGCCTGATGTCTTTGGCGTTTCCAGGAAAAGAAATAAAACATCTTTACTGCCTTTGACCAAAACGATTTCTGTTAATGTTTTCGGGAATGGTTTACAGGGTACAAAAAACAACAACACTTTGCCCTTAAAGTTGGCATTCATTTTGATAATTTCAAAGCTTAATTAATAGCATCGTAAGGAATCTGCGTATTACAAGATATTATATAAAAAGAAGATTATTTGGAGACAAGATTATAAATACTAATAAAGATAATTAGTATTTACTATTTATTTTATTCTTTTCAGACATAAAATAAGGGCCGGCTATATGGAGACGTAAATAATGAGCAATATAAGGTTGAAAGTAAATGCTGTTCAACGTAAATCTAACTTTTAAAGTAGTTAAGCAATAATTATTTGATGTCGTTTCGACAAAAAACGTAAACTGTAAAAAAATTAATTTAAAAAGACGTAAATATTATTAAAAAGTTATGTCCACCATTCCACATTTCGCACGTAATAAATATGTTCTCCGCTTCTAAACATGTTCAGACTGAAAAGCAATCTACTCGATTATGGTTGTAAACTTTATTAGGGGGAGCTAATAAAAGAGCTCTCTACCCTACGATTCCATCTGCCGTTTTCATCTGTTTTATATTGAATTGTGTACATCAGTAACCCCTTCGTGAAAAATAATTATAAGCTTAATCTCCACGGCATCAAATAATTGTAACTGTTTTTCACGTGAAATTCGCTGAATAACATTAAAGTAAAGGAACAGAAGTATATTACATTTAACAAGTATACATACTCCTGTCAATTAAAACCGAGAAGACTAAATAGACATAAAATAGAAAAAGAAATAGAAAAGTCCTATTATCTTGAAGCATCTTATATAAAAATAGATTGATTTAATAACATTTAATTACTTATATCGTTTTTAATTACCGATATATTTAAATTATGTTTAAACTCACATTTTAAGTTTAAAACATCTAATCCTTTTCGTGATTTTCTTCTAGCAAATGCTCCTGTTTGCTTCATCCTTTATTTTCAGGAGTCATTGTTAGGGGAGTCCCATTAAACAGATGTAGAAGTTCAAATAACTTGGGACTGCACTTACGAGTGATGGGCGGCAGAACAGAGATTTGGGTGCTCGGATCGGTACAGAAAGCTATGTCAGTCGCGAAATGTAGCGATCCGTGACAACGAAACTTGAGCTAGGAAACAAAGCCAAGTTTTTCGTTTCAAATCTATCTTTCTCCCCAGTCTCACGCATGATCACAAGGTTAGAGTCCCACCTGCTTAAAAAAAAAATGCTGAAACGTACAGTGTATTCCAGGGGCATAACCAGGATTTTACATGGGGGGTTCGATGGGGGGGGGGGGGAGTATAGCATAGTTTTTAGTAGAAAAAACGAGCTTAGACAGCTCAGGGAAATAAAAGGGGGGTCACTCCACATCAGTTTACCTAAGCCATGTCACCCACCTCTTCATATTTTGACAAATTTTTTTTTACATGCTGCTATTACCAAGTGATGAACCCATGCCAAATTATTTTGATGTAAGTCAAACACTTTCAAAGTTTAAGTAAATTAGGCGTTTTAGGTATTTCCGCAGCTCCGCGATATCCGTGGCGCTTGTTATAAAAAAAATCATAACTCAGTTAACAATGAGGATATCAATGACGTTTTGTTTTACTGTGCTGTGTAAGATATGCCAATTCTAGAAAAAAATATAGCTTGCGTTCCAGTTTTTACATGTAAAATTATTAAAAAGTAAAAACGACAATGTTTTCAATTTTTTTAATTGGTGAATATATTTTTTTCATAATTCCATTACAAGGTGAGGCAGAATATATTACAAGCCATATTTTAGCAAGGAAAGTTCCAATGAACCATAATAGTTCCACTAAACCAGGTTCCTTGAAACCATATTCATTCATGACACATCATCCCAAGTCGTTTGATATATTACATGCTATTTTTTAGCATTGAAAGTTCCAATGAACCAAAATGGTTCCACTAAACCAGGTTCTATGAAACCAATTTGGACTATCATTAATTTTACGTTATATTCATTCATGACACCTCATTCCAAGTCGTTTGATATATTACATGCCATATTTTAGTATTGAAATATCCAATATACCATGATGGTTCCACTAAACCAGGTTCCTTGAAATAAATTTTTACTCTTGTTAATTTTACGTTATAGTAATTCATGACACATCATTCCAAGTCGTTTGATATATTACATGCCATATTTTAGCATTGAAAGTTCCAATGAACCATAATGGTTCCACTAAACCAGGTTCCTTGAAGCCAATTTCGACTATCGTTAATTTTACGCTATATTCATTCATGACACATCATTCCAGGTCGTTTGATATATTACATGCCATATTTTAGCATTGAAAGTTCTAATGAACCATAATGGTTCCTCTAAACCAGGTTCCATTATATGCGCTGTAATTTGATTTTTCACATTTTACTATAATAAAAATATATTATTATAAATATAAATTGTTAACATTTTTTAAATATTTTTATCTACGAGGGCGGTCCGATAATAAAGGTACAGGGGACGGGCAAACGAGACCTGCGGGCGCAACTATGACGTGACATGCATACATAATGAGGACATGTCAGTAGTGGTTATCACTGAAACGGTTCATTCGTTGAGTCAATACCTGGCGTACAACAAGTTGACAAAATGACCGGCGTTATCGACAAATATGTCAAAGTCGAAGTTGGAGGAGTAATTAGATTTCTCCAACCTGAAGGAGTAAATCAAAGCGAGAAGCCATTCGTTTGAAAGCAACCAGGACGATCACGCGATGGAGTGAAGTTTTGCATGATGGCGCACGACTTCACACTTCGAACAAGACGAAAGCCTGGCTGAAAGCGGGAAATCCTAGACCCCCCCCCCTACAATACGGACCTCGCCACATCCGATTTCCACCTTTTCGGTCCTCTAAAGAATTTTTATCTGGCAAACGATTCCCCAACCAAGAAGCATTGCAAGCTGCAGTTCGACAATATCTCATTAATTTGGGACAAGAAACGTACCGTGAAGGAATGTTTAAACTGGTGAAGCGCTGGGACAAATGCCCAAATGTTCACGGCGACTATGTTGAAAAATAAACAAACCTTTATAGTATACATGACATTTGCGTGGACATTTGTTTCTGTGAATATGTCCTGGATAATTTGACCTGTACCTTTATTATGTGTCCGTCCTCGTATTTTATTTTGTTTCAAACAATAAACTTTTATAAATTTTACTTAAAACTAAAACTTTAATGAAGAATGAAAGAAACACATTCCAGTGAAAGAAGTCTTAGAAAAGTCACTTATAAAAGAGTGAACTGTTATAGATTATCTATACAGGGTGATTCAGACAGGTAGGTCAATAATGAAATACCATGTACAGTTTGTAGCGGGGAACAAAATTTTTTCCTATAAACATGGGTCCGGAAATGCATCCTTACAGAGATAATGCAACTTGTACAAGGTAGGAATGACATTACAGTAGGTGTTCAAAATGCCGACCCTGAGCCTCGATGCAGGTGTTTAGTCTGCGGACGAGATTCTGGCGAACTCTGGTGAAGATCACAGTCTGGAAAACGCTATTGGTAAATCCTTTCCGCTTCAGTAGCATTATCCTGTGCCTCGCCATCGACGAGATGCATGTCCGCCAGCTCCGCATTAGTCAAGCGATCCATTGTATGACACGAGAGAACAATTTACATGTTAGATCCTAATTTAGATCCTAATTTACATGGACCCTACCATTGCCGTCTGGGTAACGCACATCCATTCCTACCTCGTATAAGTTGCATTACCTCTGTAAGGATGCATTTCCGGACAAACTGTACATGTTATTTCATTCTTGACCTACCTTTCTGAATCACCCTGTATATTAAGTTCCAAGGATGATTATTTCGACAGTCCGTTGGAGAAAACTACATCTCTATCAAAGATTTTCTAAACGTCATTTTGGTCTTAAATGAAAGATCTTAGTCTGCAGATTTGTCAAACTTAGTTTATGTGTCCATAATTATTATTTATTAGCGGTAATTTACAATTCAAAATTGCTTTAAGCGTGTGCATAGTAATATGACAAAAACTGTCTTTACAAACATCCGCAAAAATTGGCTTCCGCGCAACGTTCTCTGCTTTTAAGCTGCTTTATTATTCTAATTGTTGCTCTGACGATTTTATATGTATTTAGTATTTTTTAATTAAAGAGATGGAGATTAATAATAAGATGGGTTGTTTAACGTCAAATTTTGACGGCATCCATCTAGCATTTGTTTAAAACCTCTTATAGGATAATATTTAAAAATTATAAATTATTATTTTTTAAATTTATATTATTTATTTATTTATTTAATATGATTAAGTAAGATACAACAACGCCCAACTAGGTCCGTTCTGGTCCAGGACCGACGAGTTAGGGCCTAGTGGGCGCCCATAATACAAACAACAATAGTAAATACAAAATGTTGAAATATAATGTACTTTTGGGTTAAGCAACAATGGGAATGCATCGTCAAGAGATAGAATTCTTAATTAGAGTATATAATTTATACAATAAACAACAAAAAGCATAATAGCTTAACACCATAAACCCAAATGATTATTAAATTAAGTACTTCTTAGATATAGAATAAAAGACATAACATTTTAATTGTTTCTGGAAAACAGTGGTACTAGATATGGAGCGGAGCTCGATAGGGAAACAAGCCCAATATTTAATACCTATGTAAGATAAACATCTTCTACGGTAGTTGAGCTTGGTTAGCGGAAGCCTTATAACTCGTGAAGAGCTTGTTGGATAACGATGGCTGTCAGCATTTCTAATTAAAGGAATTGGGGTCGAGATCGATAGAGCTGCATTGTTAACTTTATACATGAAAACACATATTCGAATGAAATATATCTGATATACTGTAAATATATGAAGTTCCTCAAAGTAAGGTGAAACAGATGTACTTTTCGGGAACCTAAGAAGTGGACGAAGGAACCACTTCTGTAATTTATAAACTCTGTTAAGGTTCCAAGAAATATATGATCCCCAAAAAATTATGCTGAAACAGAGTGCCGAGTGAATCCATGCATTATAGAGTAGTAGTAAAATTTTGCGGGGAAGAAATCGCATCCTGGAGATAATTCCTTGCTTCTTATTGAGATTAGATAGTAAGGTATCGATGTGATAATGCCAAGAAAGATCATGGGAGATTGTGATACCAAGGTATTTGAAAGTTTTGACAGTTGAAAGTAAATTATCCTCATAATATATCGCTGGTATATTCGGTACATTATGTTTATTTCTTTGGTAAAATATCATAACCTTGATTTTCTCGGTATTCACACTTAACATATTGTTAGCCGTCCAAGTGTTTAGTTCGGCTAATGCATTATTATGTTTAGTTTGCTGGATTTATACATTATATTAAAAAGCATTTTCTTATGTAGAAATTAAAAATATAGTACCAGTAATTTTTCAAGATAGCCTGTTATTTTTTTTCTGTATTTTAATTATAATCAACAGTAATTTCTTCTCGAGTATAGCTGAGTATTTCTTTTATCTTTCATATTTAAATTTGATAATTTAATTTATATTATACACGAAATATAGGATGTTTCTTCTAAGAAGTAACAGTCGCTAGAAGATGGGATAAATCAATCTCAGTGTGGAACTTTTAAAATGGGTGAAAGCCATTCTCCATTGGACGTAGTAGATGAGATCGACACTTTTGACAGTCATGAAATATTCCACCTCAATTAAGCAACATCTATTATTCCGACCTATCATTGCTCCATTTGGTCCGTTAATCATTCTGGTAAGTCTCATACTTTATACTATAAATTCCTTTTTAATCAACACATGCGTTTGAATTATTATCGAGTTAGAGACGGAAGTAGAAGGTAAGAAAAACAATATCCAAAACCTTGGAAAACACGAAATAGACAAGAATGGTAAAATTCTGAAAAAAAAACTGACCTCTTGGATAGAGATTATTCATTATCAAAGCAATTTGTGGTTGATATAATGTCAAAAAGTCAATTTTCATATCGAGTTTTGTGGTATATGTAATTAAAAGAAAGGGACTTTCGTTAATATTATGCTAAAATTGCTGTTAGTAGTTAATAAACATGTATATAGCGCATAAACACAACTTTAAACACCGACAATGTGTATCCCTTAAGGTTGTCTTTTTCATTTACTCTTCTTTACCACATAAAATATTTTAATTGAAATGTTAAATTTTCTCATTTACAACCTTGAATGTGCATTTCGTATGTAGCTTATTAGGTTAATAAATTGGTCTTTCCATAAATTTTAAGAGTATTCGTGTAACTCGTCGTTTTGGAAATGAAAAGCAGACGCAATCGGAATGGTATGGCAACTCCTTCCTGTTGAAACATAAAGGATGTAGAAAAAAAGAAGGACAAAACATAAAAACTCTGAAAGGAAAACGAAGAAGAGTAAAATTGAATGATCTTAAGGAGATATTTAAACGCCAAAAGTCAGATGCTTAAATTCTTGATGGAAAGAGGAAAGAAAAGTCCACAACCTGGATTCGAACCAGAAAGCTTCTGCTCACCACGCAGACGCACCAACTAATTGCGCCACTGCGGATATGGAAACATTAACGCTATCTACATGTCTTTAGAGCTAGTTGGAGCAGGCTGGGACTATCTTTCCTACTGGCGTACTAATCGTTGAAGAGTAATAATTGAATGATCTGAAGAGGATTTTTAAATGTCAAACTTCAGATGTCTAAATTTTTGATGAAATTCTTGATGTTTAGTGTGTAAAAATCCTCTTAAGATCATTCAATTATTACTCTTCAACGATTGTTGCGCCAGTAGGAAAAATAGTCCCAGTCTGTGAACTGGTTACTGCTCCAACCAGCCCTAAAGACATGTAGACAGCGTTAATGCTTCTATTTCCGCAGTGCAGCAATTGGTTGGCGCGTCTGCACGGTGAGCAGAAGGTTTCTGGTTCGAATCCAGGCTGTGGAGTTTTCTTTTTTATTTTCATCAAGAAGGAAAACGAAATTGAACACAGAGTGGTAAGACTCTGAACAAGAATGTTTTTGCCGTCAAAGCGGATAAAGGGAGCGCATTTTTGCGTTATAGCACCATACATATATGCATAGAATTAGCCTACATTTTAAAACACTTTAGAAAAAATATATAAATATTTTTGTAAATTACTAAATTACTAAATTACTAAATTGTAAATTACTATTTAAATAAACTTATGTAAACAGAGAATTTAAACAGTTATGTGTAAGCATCTATTATTATTTCGTATACAATTACTAAAGTATTTCTACATTATCATCTATTATTGAAGCAAGAGATTAACTCGTACTACCAATTAGCAATATGTCTCAGTTTTAGATACTATTAGGGCTAATAGCAATATGCTCTTGATACCAATAAGATATGGATAACAATAGGTCTAGCAACTCGTAAGGAGTTGGTTGATATATTACATGCCATATCTTAGCATTGAAAGATTCCAAAGGTCCTACCATTAAAATATTACTATTAATTAATTCAGACTACCAATAATACTCGTTATATTCACTCATGACACGTTGTTATAAATGGTTTGATATATTACATGCCATATCTTACCGTGCTACTAAACCAATTCCCACTATCATTATTTCCTCGTTATATTCACTCATAACACGTTGTTGCGAGTTGTTTGCTATATAACGTGCCATATCTTAGCATTGAAAGTTACAACAGTACCATATGGTAGTATTAGGACACGTGCTATTAAACCAATTCCCACTATCATTATTTACTCGTTATATTCACTCGTGATACGTTGTTACGATTTTTTGATATATTATTATTATTATTATTATTATTATTATTATTATTATTTATTGTAATCCAATAAGTCCAGCCAGAGCCTAAATGGCCTGAGGCTGACGAGTTGGGTCTCTGGATGGATCTGGATTAACGACTGCTGTATGCTGGTCACAGCAGCCGGAGGAGTGAATATCGTGAGTCACTGATGAGTCGCCCATCCAGTGACTAGCCATGCCTGATGTTTCTTAACTTCACTGAAGTTGTGCTTTCAGTGAAAGCCCATCAGGCCACGGCCTCCCCAAAGGACACGTGCTACCTAACCAATTCCCACTTTCAATAATTACTCGTTATATTCACTCATAACACGTTGTTAGGAGTTGTTTGATATATCAAGTTCCATATCTTAGCACTGAAACTTACAACTACCATATGGTACTATTCAAACACGTACTACTGAAGAATTCCCACTTTCATTATTTACGCTTTATATTCATTCATGAGACATCCTTACATGTACATGTGCCAGTAGACCAATATCTGCTATCACTAGTTACTCTTATATCAGGTGTATCAGGTTCGATGGTCATAAAGTACCTAGCGTGATCTTTTGCCTGATTACAAACTCAGTTCCTTATCGAAAATGTCGAAAACTCAAAATTTAAATTGCGTCGTTACGTCATTTATGAACTTTCCGCATCAGCAGTTCATTAAATTCAAAGGAGCGATTTCAATTAAATCGGCGACAATTGTTGAGATTAAATGACGTTTTCTTAAGTTTTTCAGCAAACTTCGCGTGATGTTTAGACATTTGAGTGACAGGTGGAGAAATTCAAGTATCTCGGGATTGCATTCACAAGTGATGGACGGCAGGAGAAAGAATTGGATGCTCGGATCGGTGCAGCAAGCTGTGTCAGACGTGAACTGTGTTTGAACATTTTGCATAAAGAACTTTAAGTTTGTAATCATGCAAAGGATCACGTTCGAAATTGTTCGTGCTATGTCCCATATTAATGTATTGGTGAAAACAGATTGTGAAAAAGTTAATTCCTTTTTCAAGTTATCGTAATAAATAATAAGCTCCCCAGGAATAAACTAATTCTTTTGATTTAGAAGCAGACATCCTCTTTCAATAATCGTCAATCACGTGCATCCTGCACGCGGAATATCTCATTAACGTTTAGAGCACACGCAAAGTCGAACCGTAGTGCTCAGGATAATTCGACTCTTTCAGCAATTCACTATACGCACTCTCTATTGCAACGCAAGGCAATGTTGGAATTGTGTCTACGAACGGACGGGCGGACAGCTGGACAAACCGATCACATAAGCACGAGTATGTGTTAAAAAAGCTGAGCAAAAGCCAAATATAAAATAAATAGATAGTAAAAGTACGTTTATTTTAATTTTTTGCTTTCATTTAGGATCGGCTCTATTCAAAACGTCAGCTCTTTTCCGGGTCTATCGCTGTGTCCAATTCTGTTGAAAACATATTAGAGTTGTATTAATGCTGAAGTTGAATCACCTTGTGAAGAATCAGGAGATACAAGATCCAGTTGATCACAAAAACCTGATATTTGTTGGCATATTTTGATGTATATTTCGTTCATCATGTGATCATCAGACAGCATGCAAAGATTTTCCAATTCGATCAGAATATATATTGATGAGAGGCCAATTAGAGTATAAAGCGAAGTAAATTCTATGATTGATTATACGATGTCACGATTGCTTTCTATTTCTGTGTAAGTGACAGCAGAGTATAAAGGAGGACGTGTTGATAGATTTTATCAATAACTAGCTGTTTTACCCGGCGTTGCTTGGGCTCTTTTTTGATGAAATGTTGCAAGTTCTGTGAGTTAATAAGAACACATGAAGAAAGATTAGAATTTTTAGAAAGAATTTTTGTTTTATATTTTGCTAAAGGGCCGTATTTGGAGACGCCATCCATTGGGAACTTTTTCAAAGAAATCTTTTTGAATTTTGAACATGAGCATTTTTTATTTAAATTGAAAGCTTTTTTCGTTGCTCGGGTCAAATTCGAAAAAATTTTGGTTTTTCAAATTCGGGGTGGTGCCGAACTCATGTTTCGGCGAACTCTCTGTGGTATGTCTTCCAAGAGTTTTGGTAACACATGCTGAAGAAACGTGTTGTACGTATGCCCAGTTAAGTAAGTAGGCATCATGTATGGGCCAATCAATTGTTCATGCACAATTCCACACAAAACGTTAATACTGTAGAGCTGTTGATATGCACGAAGAAAACTTGCGTGTGGATTCTTATGGGCCCACAGGTGTGGATTGTGTGAATTAAGCATTCCCTCTCGTGTAAACATGGCTCCATCTGTGAATAATACACGTGATGTGAATGTAGGGTCCATGTTATTTTGTGCTAAATACCACGTTGCAAATGCTTCACGAAGAGGGTAGTCAGTTATCTTCAGTGATTGGACCTGCTCCTGGTGGAATGGATACAGCAAATTCTCGTGCACAACTCTCCAAACATAAGTGTGGTTCACAACCAGATTGTGCGCTACTGCACATACACTTGTTGTTGGGTTATCAGCAAATTATTGCAGAATCTCGTCCTGTAACGCTAGGTTCCTGTTACGTTGTCGTCCTGCGTTGCCCATGTTCCTGGAGAAAGATCCTGTTTCACGAAGTCGCCGATGCAGATTCGCGAATGTCTGATAGTGAGGCACACGTCTGGTGGGTTATCTTTCCTTGTACAGCCTAACTGCAGCTCTCCCATTCCCATTGGCTGCTCCATACACGAAATGCATGTCAGCCAATTCTTCATTTGAGTACGTCTGCATGCTGTGCTTCCAATGGTTCCAATTGACAACTAAACTTTACAATTGCTTTCTGTACTAACCATGTGTCTAATTGTACTACTGTATGGATTTAAAGGAATGAACCATTATTCTGTAGTGGGTAAATTAATGTTATTCAAAACATTAAGTAATACTGTCTTTTGCTAATGGGACTCCGAATAAGCAGGATGAAAAAGTGGAATCTTTGTACTGTAGCTGACTGCACAGTCATTTTAGAATAAAACGTTATTAACAAAAGATGTTCACATTGATCCCCTCTAACGTTTTGCCAATTTTGATGGTGTAATTGGTGTCCCGTCTATAGGTCCAAATAACGACTCAAGGGAAACAGATTGGGGGGAAATGAATATTGATTATTTGGTTTTAATGTCCCCTAATTCAGAAAAAAAAAAATTTCGCGTCCCTGGAGGTGAAGGGATAAATTTTGAAAATTTTAATTTTGTAGGGGTAGGGGTTAGACCCCATGTGTTATTTAGAAAGTTGTAGAGCATCATGTAAAATGTGAGTTTAACAAAAAATCCGGTGAAAAAATCTTATCCCTGCCCCATTTATCGAGTGGGTAAAGTGTATGGCTAGCTAATGTAGACAAAAACAGAAAAACTCATTAGAAACTTATTAGAACTTTATTACTTATTACAAAACAGTACATTTGAAAATGAATGAGAATGAATGAGTCGTTACCCTGAAAAGCTAATGGTCTCATTCATTCTCATTAATTTTCCAAATGTAGGCCCTACTGTTTTCTAATAAGTATGGTTTTTGTCCACATCAGCTAGCCATACCTTTCACTTTACCCACTCGATAAAGGGGGCAGGGCATGAGCTTTTTCCACCGGGTTTTCTGCTAAACCCACATTTTACATGATGCTTTACAACTTTCTAAATAACACATGGGGTCTAACCCCTACCCCCTACAAAATTAAAATTTTCAAACTTTTTACCCCTTCATCCTTAGGGACGCGAAATGTTTTTATTCTGAATTAGGGGACATTAAAAACAAATAATGAATATTCATTTTCCCCCAATCTGTTCCCCTTGAGTCGTTATTTGGACCTAAAGACGGGACGCCAATTATGAAACACCCTGTATATACATACATCCATTTTTATATATAGAGATTTTGCTCCTGAAAAAAATCCTCGTCGTCCTCGGCAGAGACCGAAACCACATCTACGGGAATCAGAGCAAAACCACCTAGACAGAAAGCCTGATAACGGAAACGTCATACACTGTTACATCATCATTAATCGACCACTGTTAATCATATTTCTACCAATAATAAGCCCAAAATTTGGTCGACTAATGATGATGTAACAATGTATGGCGTTTCCGTTAACAGACCTTCTGTCTAGGAGGTGTTGATCAAAGGAGATCACGCAACCACTGAGCCATCGGGGCCAATAAGGAAAAGTAAAGTCGTCTGCTAGACAGAGAGTAATGCCCACGCAAATGGCCAGAGAGCGCCAGTGAAACAAATATCACGCTTTAAACAATGGAGTTTCCCATCATGTATTACTTCATCCATGACCATAGCCAAAGTAATTTTTATGGCCTATTGTTGCAGAAATTTTACATTGTTGCTCTGCATTGTAGGACATGACATACATTGTTGGTCCGCGCATATCTTAGGCTCATGTCAGACAGCCAAATTCTACCCTTTCCCCATCGGGCCAACCTGACATTCGGCACATTTAAACCTTACCCTGAACCTAACGAACATCTGGTGCATGTATGAGCTCAAAAGGATAAGTGGTTCAAAAGTTTTAAGAACATTTACAGACGCACCTGAATTTTTATATAGACCTTTCCATTGAAACCGAAACTGGAGTAACTGCGCAGAAGCCGCACAGCAAAAAACTTGCGTTTCCTGCCTTGAAACGTGCAAAAACTACTACACATCCGGAAGAAAACGGACATTTTTTTGCTGTCCTGCTTCTGCGCAGTTATTCCAGTTTCGATTTCAAGAAAAACATAAGCAAATTCTGGCGCCATCTCTTGAGTAAACAAACAAACATAAACTAAGATATACGATTTTTACCCCTTCCCCTCTACTTTGGGGACATGTAAACCTTACTCTGGACCTAAAGAATATATGTTGTGAATATGAGCTCAAACGGATAAGTGGTTCAAAAGTTTTTAGAACATTTACAGACGCATCCTGAGCCTGAATTTTTATATATAAAGATTTTAATCTAACAAAATTATACAGGGTATTTTTGGATTGAGTACAGATTTTTTGGGAGATGATAAAAGAGGTCCTTAGAAGTATTTTTTTGTCATATGAACATGGGGTCCCCGCAGCTCCGTTTACTTGCAATACTGCATTGAACAATCAAATGATACCGAGACCCAGTGTGGTTGGTAGGCCTAGATTATTTTATTTTTAACAATTAACACAAACAATCTACTGTATGACTTTTACAGTAATTGTTCGAAATGACCGCCATTTGCTTCATAGCACAATTCGCAACGCCTTATGATGGATTGATGTACGCGTGGAAACAGTTGATTTGCACGGTCGCTGATGTCACCTGCCTGCTGCCGCGACAACACGAGCCGCCGATTCTTCTTCGGTATCTACGGGTTCGGAGTACACCATTAATTTTATGCTTCCCCATTAAAAAAAATCCATCGGTGTGAGATCTGGCGATCTCGGTGGCCAAGCAACTGCGTCCCGGTCTCATTTGATTGTTCAATGCAGTATTGTAAGTAAACGGAGCTGCGGGGACCCCATGTTCATATGACAAAAAATACTTCTAAGGATCTCTTCTATCATCTCCCAAAAAAACCTTTACTCAATTCAAAAATACCCTGTATAAGCAGCTCTGCGTTGTTACGTCAATCTACATCACTTTCGGACTGGTTTACTTTCCAATAAGGGGTGTCTAATTTTTTGACTACTCAGTGTATATAAGCTGTTTATTTTATTTTATTTTATTTTATATAAAAAGTGCAAGAAGTAAGCAAATGAGTATTGCGCAGTGGAAAATGAATCACGTAGACAGAACGCGATAATTGTAATGAAATAATGTTTATTATAATGGAAATAAATAATAGTAAAGAAAATTGAATGCTAAGCCTTGGCTTAGGAAATGTTAGAAATACCAATGGTTCACTTTAACCACAATAACTTAATTTCTAAGCTTATTGGATAACTTCATATCAATTCACTAGGTAATAAGTAAATAATTTATATGTGTTCAAAATCTTATAAGATCAGCGTACAATCTTTAGCCACATTATAAAAAGGAAAATGACAAAAATGTATGATAAATATCGGGCCTCGTAGCACCTGTTAGCTACCTATGCTTAACAAGTATCCGCTATCAGGGTTTTAACGGAATTAAATATTTATACGCAAATATGAATAGAGCCCAAGTCCTTAGTATCTAAAGCAACTCTTGGAACTACACAACTAGGTCTAGCATACATAAATGATATTGTCACAGTCTAAACGCATGAACACCAAAAATTTCAGTATTATAATGTTCCACAATCAGAAATAAAAAGTCCAGTCCGAGTATGAAAAAAAAAACAGTCCAAGACTTAAATCTCCGATTAGAGTCTTAATATAAAAATTTGATAAGGCATACTACCTTAACTTCTAACGTCATTAATTGGGAATTATTGAAATAAATAGAAATGGACATAATATAAACACATGTATCACCACACATTTCTTAATTAAAGCCCTAATGTAGCACTTGCCATAAACGAGGGCTCACCACACAATTTAACAGCACTAGGAGGGAAAATTTCCTATTTCCCGATTCTGTGGAAATTTCACTTCACACCAACCGCCTCACTAATAACCAAAACTCTTCATTAGTGATAAAACACTTGAAAGCTAGGCTGCAATTTTGTCGGCACATTCGATGCTCGGAAGAACGGAAACTCTTGCACAAATTTCAAACTGCGCACTACTTACGCTCGCAATTGCCTCACGTGCGTGAAATTCATATCCCGCTCGACAGACGACGTAGCCCAAGTGGCCACAAACCTTTCAAATTTGAGCTGGACCTCCGCTCAGAGTAACTCAGTTCTGCAAACCACTCCCTCGCAGAATTAATATTCTTTCTTATCTGAAACTGCGAGCTTACCGGGTGTGAGTTCCGTAGCTCCGAAATATCGTTACACCAGCGAGGTCGACTTGAGAAGAACGTGGCCTCTGCTCTCCATTCGTCTATCGAGACGCTCTGCCACGTCGGCGACTTCGTAGTAGAGAGGGCTTCTTGGCGGGGCGAAGCGTACGTTTCCACGCTCGCATTCGAGGGCTGGGACATCCAGTCTCCCGTAACAGACTGCTTGGCGACTTCTCTCCCGATCCGATCGCTAACAAGGTTTTTCCGCGTCGGGATCTAGTCGTCCTCTTGATCCGTCATCGTTGCCTTCCTCATAACATCTCCCTTTGTCGTCGAGTCTTCTTTTCCAAGACGAAACTCCCGCTCTCGATTCTCATTGGTTCTCGTGTGTCGCATTTGGTGATGTCTTTGGTTTCGCCGCCCAGCTTCCACGTTGTGTTGGTTTCGCCACGGGGTGTTGTTCGAATTCCGTGACAATGACCAATTACATCAAAACCATCCAATCATTAGTCATTTTCTTCATAAGTATGCAACTAAAACAACTCTTCCTATCCCTCCCTTCACTACTCTTTACTACACATCTTTCAAATCATCTTCAGCATCTCGAAATCTAACCGATACTTGAATATCAGACAACAACTCCGTCATTCTTTTACTAATTTATTATTTAATTTATATTTGAAACGTTTTATTATGAATTTTTTTAAAAAAATAGCTTTTAAAATCTCCATTTTTTGAGTGTTTTTCTTGCCTTGCTTCTTCCCGTTTCTCTTTAGATTCCAAAAGTCACTCCAGGTATTTTTCTATCACAGACAGCTTTGGTTTAGGACATCTTGAAATTTTTGTATTGATTTTACTGCTGGTGTTTAGGGTACTTGCGCAACTTTCAGTGGTAGTTTACTTGAGCTTGGGTTGCTTAAGGTTGACGATTCATTTGGCAGCTCACATTGTCTGACATCTACCCTAATCTCAGGTTGAATACTGTCATCATCATTTGCAATTTTTTATTATTCTTCCAGATAAGTCATTGTATGAGCTGCGGCATCTGATGTGGTCTTCACTTGTTTGGTTTTAATATACTTTTGCACTGTTGTCCCATTATTGCGATGTTATGCTCTGTGCTGAGTATATACGCAATATCTTTCCTTATAGTCTTAATATTGCTGTTTTTTTGGCCTAATTTGTGGGATACAGAAGTTACGATTTATGGTCTACCCCTCTTTCCATACTAAAAAAAAACAAAAGGAAATTTTTACAGCTACAAGCTACAACAAGCTATCTATTTAGCAAACTTACTAATTGAAGAAGTTGTGGTAGTTGATCTTGACATTCTGTGATTTTTAAGGAAGTCAATGGCAATTGATTCTTGTTAGTGTGTACTTTTATAGCTTCACAGTAGGGTTGTGCGTGAATGACTCCTGGAACCGGGAGAGTCGATTCCTTCAAATCGCGGAACTGGAGTCGAATGGCATGCGAGGAAC
The DNA here is from genome assembly GCA_023313115.1 of Rhysida immarginata. Classification (NCBI taxonomy): domain Eukaryota; kingdom Metazoa; phylum Arthropoda; class Chilopoda; order Scolopendromorpha; family Scolopendridae; genus Rhysida; species Rhysida immarginata. Next base: position 1,412,345 of record JAHWFO010117657.1, on the reverse strand, counting down.
CGGTTCCACGAACGTCATACTCACCCATGCGGCGACGTTATCTGTAACTATTCATGGTGTAAATGTAAATGTTCTTATAAAGTTAGGAGTGTAAATAGCGATTCTAGCATTCGTTTAAAATAGAAAGATTAAATTTTCACAAACTTGCCACACCCTCAATCATGAAAATATAAATATACTTGTTTATTTAAGAACAAGCTAAAAGGTACTAGGTCTACAAATGTTATTTGAAATAAAATCTTGTAAACAATCCAAGGAGGAGCTTTAGCAGTGAAGCAGAAATGATTTTATACGTATAAAAAAAAAAAATTAATCCCCCCCCCCCCCCCCCCGCCTCCCGAGTAGGATATGGCAAGTCATCTATTTTCACCCTTTTATCTGCACCTTTTACCTCTCCCAAGTTTTTTTTTAATCAATAAATTGATTTTCTCGAACGTAATATGTAAAAAAAGTATACAACCTCGTATCCTTCCTTTGTCATAATTTCCAAAGGTATGATATCACATGGCATATGTTGCCATAGTTCTAAGGACCAATTGACGGCCACCCCCGCAAATCCGATCCCACTGGAACAATTGGATCTAAACTTCATAGTCATGTAGATCTTGCCTAGAAGAATCTGGATACTGGATTTTACGCCTTTACGTACCTAAATAGCACATAGATATGCTGCCCTCTGTGAATCCCACCCCCGTAATTCCGACCCCCGTATACCAATCAAAACCAATCTAAATATTGCAGATGGACATGTCCATAGTATGCTACATTCCGAATTTCAACCTTCTACCTCAAAAAAATGTAGAAATTATGAAGAGGACGGACTGACATTATACAACCAGTAAGTAGCTCCATTCTTATTCTACTTACGAAGGTCAGTCAAATGAAAACTGGAAATATTTTTTTACCGCTCCTTTATTACAGACAGAGTTGGTACACTATTTTTCAATGTAGTCCCCATCTTTTCGATGCATTTCCGCCACCGAGTCGGGAAGGCATGGATATTTCGGGGGAAAAAATCTTCATATAATAGAGATCTTGCTTATAGGAATCTGCATACTGAATTTCACTCCTTTATATGCATAAATACACCTAGACCTTTTGATCCTCTCTAATTTTCACCCCCAAACCTCCGACCTTAGTGGGCTAATCTAAACCAAACTAAATAGTAAAGCTGCACATGCCCATAGTAAGCAACATTCCGAATTTCAACCTTCTACTTCAGAAAATGTAGAAATGATGAAGGGTGATTCAAATCGTGTTTAAAATAAAACCAATAAGTAGCTTTATTTTTCCGCTACTTAATAAGCTTATAGATTATGAGCACTTGAGCAATGGTGCGTCGACAAAGCGATTTCACGTGCGCGCGCCGATGCCAATAATGCTTAAAAGATGAACAGAAAGTAACAATATATTCCCGCTTGACAAATCGATTGTTATATGACATGCCAGTATCTTTGTATTCTTTACACTCACTGTTTTAGCACATGAATTCGACTTGAAGGGGTCCACGAAAAATTCTGAAAAGTTGATACGGCCGAGCTCAGACACTGGTCATATTTCTGAAAACAGAATTTGAAAAAGTTAATCCGTTTTCAAGTTATCGTGCAAACGGCGGATGGACGGACGGATAAACGTACAGACCAAGGGCGCGTTCTTATAAATATCTTTTATGCTAAAGCTCCTAATAAACCGAAAAATTTCTGAGAAAGATTTTTAAATGTGGAAACTGAAACAACTATCCATTTCAGAGTACATTTCATTTTATTAGGAGCTTTAGCGTAAAAGCTACTTATAAGAAAGTGCCCTTGGTCTGTACGTTTATCCGGCCGTCCGTCCGCTGCTTGCACAATAACTTGAAAACGGATTAACTTTTTCAAATTCTTAGATATATTTAACGTTGAAGAATATGATTATATATAAAGATTCTGAAAATTATTTTATAACTTCAACAGGTTTTAATATAAACAAAAAAATTATAAGAAAGGATTATAAAACTGACTACATCTGCTATCGTACAAAATATAGGAATTTAATACTCAATATAGTAGAGCCGTTATCAATTATTATAAAAACCTTCCATCCCCCGAAATATAAAAATCCTATATCCAATATTTACATTTAAAATGAAAACCATCCCATTATCTAAAAACCCTTGAGCAGCACTTTAAAAATATATACAAAATATATACAAAATACTATCAGATATTACTTTCCCCAAAAAATGGATTAATCTACTACAAAATGGAATTAAATTTGCCTTTTTTTTCTCCTCAAAGTAAAATGAATAAAATAGGAGACATAGAAAACATCATAGCGGCTATTCCACTAAAAAATAGAGATAAATTACGGAAAGAATGTATAAGAATGCTAATTGAAGAAAACTCGCATTATAATGAATTTAATATTGATCAAGAAATCAAATTATTAAATAAATTTTTAAAACAAAACAATTTAATGTTGTCTCAAGCTGATAAAGGAAAAATGGTAATTATACATTCAGTTGATAAGTATATAGAAAATACAAAAAAATATATACAGGATAATACTCAAATTTTTAAAAAAGTTAGCAAAGATAAATCAAACTATTTTCAAAGAAATTTTATTATAAAATTAAATGAATTGGAAAAATTACAAATTATAGATAAGGAAACGAAAATGAAACTAAAACCAAAAATATCACTTCCGAATAAATTCTACACTATTATTAAAATTCATAAGGAAAATTTTCCACTACGACCAGTAACGTGTACATATAATGCTGCTACTTATAAATTAGCTAAATTTTTGTCCAAATTTTTAAAATAGCATTTTGTAGAAATGTATTCAATTAAAAATTCTAAACAAGCAAAAAATATTATAGAAAATATTCATTGTAAACAAAATTGGAAGTTTTGTACCATGGATATCAAAGATATGTACAATAACATTCCGATTATTGAAAGTCTGGAAATTATTAAAAAGAATTTAAGAAGAAAATAGAAATTCGAAATTGTTATGCTAATTTTACAATTGTAAATTGTCTAAATTTATGTGTTCAAAATAGCCAATTCATTTTTAATAATCAACTGTATTGCCAATATGAAGGTTTACCAATGGGAAACCCTTTATCACCTGTGTTATCTAATATTTATCTGAATGAATGGGAGACTCAAATTATAAATTGTTCTGAAATTTCAGAAGATATAGTTTTGTGGATTAGATATGTTGATGATATTTTCTTGATTTATGATAATAATAGTATTGATAAATTAATGGGATTTTTTACACAACAAAAAACATTGGAATTGTCAATTAATGAATGTAATGAAAGTGCTCAATTTTTAGATTTAAACATCAGATGTCTTAATAATAAATGGGAATTTGATATATACTAAAAACCAACACAGGGAAACTCCCTTCCTCACTACTGGTCTGCCATACCAACTGACCATACCATAGATACAAACTTAACACCATAAGTAATCTGATAAATAGAGCCAGAAATTTATGCTCACCCAACTATTTAATAAAATATATTTATAGATTGAAAGATAAGTTAATTAAAAATAAATATCCAAGTAAAGTCATAGAAAATTTGTTAGTAGATACATTTAAAAACAAAAGGAAAAAAGAAAACAAAAATAGTAACGAACATAAAATAAGAATATCTGTTGATTATGATAAAAGTTTTTATAAAATTAAAAAATTTTTTAAAAATACAAATATAGAGATAGTACCCAAAATTAAAAATACTATAAAGAATAAATTAATTAAAATGGATAGACAAACAAATCAAAATGAAAACGAAAAAAATGAAAAATATGATATAATATATAAAATAAATTGTAAGAATTGTGAATTGAATTATGTAGGACAATCTTCAAGACTTTTGAAAACTAGAATAGAGGAACATGGTAGAGCGGTGAGACTTAACGATTGCAATTATGCTATGGCCAGACACAGTAGTGCTACGGGACATTCCCCGGATTGGGACAATGTAACAATCCCATTCGAGAAAAAAATTACAAAAAAAGAATAATTAAAGAAGCGCTCTTAATAAAAGAAGATGAAAATACGATAGCGCAGACATCGTACGACTTAACCCCTGATTGGTTGATTTTATAATTTTTTCAATTGTGTAATTTTTTAATTTTAAATTTCTTTTTTTACTTCATTGTTTTGGGAGGGAGAGTGGGATTTGTGTATTCGATCTGATGATGAGGTATAGATGACCTCAAAAACGTTAATCATGGTGAAAATGATGAAATTTTATTTTTGTTTATGATTCTTCAACTGACTTCAAAGATAACATTTTCTGGAATATATATTGGACTTAGGACATTTTTCTATCGTATAAAACGGATTTTTCGCCACTTGCAAGGTGTAACATTTTCCGCAAGTCAAGTTCCGAATTTTTAGTCAAGTGCTAAAATTATCAGGATTTTAGACAGTGCAGCTTATACTAATCTATGGTTTGATTTTAAATGTATATTCTGTATATTTCAGTTGCAAGGCTTATTCATTTGCAAAGCTTTTCCAGTTGCAAAGCTTATTCATTATTTCATTTACAGAAGTCTATGAAATTTCTACAATGTTTGCGATCCCTCTTTGGGTTGCAGGAGTTTCACACAGGAAAATTTGTTTGACCTCTCGAATGACCTGTGGTGTTCCGCTTGTGGGAACTCGAGGATTTTGCTGTTTCTGTCCAGAGGGAATAACTCTTTCCGAGATTTTCCTTTTCCATCCAGTACTGCCGATATGTCTTTATTGAAAACAGAAAATCCGTATTTTACATGCGCTAATTATAGTAGAAAGCTGGAATTAGCTTCGGAAACGGCAGTATTGTTTCCTTCCTTGTTAGATCCGATTTTTGGAGACATTTTTACGTGACGTTTACTGTTTTCGAATGAAACACAATAACGTGAATGTAATAGCATTATTGCACGTGCTTTTTGTCACGCGCAGGTAGACGTGACCCGCAGCATTTACATAATACATCGTTACCAAAGATCGTAATCAACCCTCTGTAATCTGTGTAATGTTTTGGAACTTAGATTTCGCTAAAAAGTAGACATTACATGTTTGGTGGAGCTGAAATGTAGTACTAAGGAATCACTAGTGAATTCTTCAGCCAGCCAAGAATCTATGGTAGTTTACGGATACTTTTAAAGAATTTAATATTCCCCATTCAGTCGCTAAAGCGATACGGACGGTTTAATTCCGGTTTTTCCTTCACCAGTACATCCCACATATTAAAATGTTGGGAAAGGTAAAATGTAAAATGCAATGCAAAGGAGGTAAGAATCTCAAATATGACACTAAGACTATTAGTATACTAGATTTATGTTATATTGTATTACTAATATGATTTTTGTTTTATAATCTGTTTTTATATCGTTACAAACTAAACCTAAAGTGGAAACCGATTGAAAGGTGTCGAGTTTAGATCCACAATGGGTTTGAGGAATAAATTTTGAAAGTTGATTACATTGATCATAATTGTTTTTATTGCTTGTTAATTAATCTTTTTCATGATATTTTATGTATTTTTCAATTAAGTATTCTATGAGGGATGTGCGATGAGATGTCTAGACAAAAAATAAGTTTAATTGTCTTTTCCTATAAAGGCCTCTCTTTTGTAAATTTGGTGTCCAAAAGTCTTTTGATTAAGAAAGTCTTTTTTTCTGTTCTTTTGAGAATAATTTAAAATTAAAATCACACCCATTGTGTAATTTCTGTGTCATATTCTGTAAGCCTATATTGATAGAATCTGAAAAGTTTTTATTTACAACGATGATCAATGACTTTTTACGTCGAAGGAGTTGGCAGATGATTAGATCTGTTAAACCATATAATATTTCACACGTATGCATACACCCCCCTCCCCCCCACACACACATACACACACACACACATTGTTACATCATAGAGATATTTTCATTGTGTGGCCCCTTTTTAAGATTAAGGATCTAGTTATATGGGAAGATAGCGTCATATGGATCTTGTTTGTGAATTGACAAATGAAACTCGGAAATTTTAATTTGGAAAGCTTTAAATTACAGTGCAGACTGGACTAAAAAGGAGCCGAAACTTTTAGTTCCCTTATATTTTAATTAAATTATCTTTCGGATTTCGTTAGGAACACGAAAGCGTTTTGTGTAGACTATTAACGTCGGATCCGATAATGCCCGTAGATATACACTGTGAAAACAATTAGAGGAACACTTGTAGAATCCCCTACACAGGCGTAAATAATATTTTTTAGCAATTTCTTCGTCTGCAATATGAAACCTACTATCTCCCTCATAGGAAATGGTTGAAGCCAACACATTTTGCTGTCAGATGTTCTGAGAAATTTGCATAGCAATATAACCCCCCGGAAAAAAAATGGTTACATCTTTGCTTGGAGATAACGGTCGAACATTAGAAGGTGCAGGCATTCCTGGAACGTTGTTGTTAGTGCTCTGACATGCCACATATCTTGAAGCAGTAGAAGCTGCGAGAGCCATAACATTGCTCCAAACGGGTCAATCATTTCGGACTGTGGCAAATGCCCTCAATATGTCCTCTTCCGTCATTTTCCGACTGTGGACACGATTCCAGGCGACTGGCACTATTTCCTGTTTCCTGTTTTTTCTTTGTTTCTTCACCAGTTGTTTCAATAATGCATTCTATTGTTAAATAAACAGTCCTTTAATGATCACATACAGCGATTTTGTCCATATTATTCGTAATTGCTTCTGCATGCTGCTTTATAGAAGTGTTCCTTTAAATGTTTTGAGCAGTGTAGATTTGGCAAGACTACGACTACTGTTGGTAGAACCGCGCAGAAATTTTGAGGAAATAATGTAAATGGAGCTCAAGTGGTTGCTATGGAAGCGGGGCAAAGGAAGAACAGTCATTAGTTTTTCAAATAAGTATGCTGACAGACTGGAGTGGGGAGATGGATAGAAACGTCCGGAAGAAGAGGTAGATATGCCGATTCATTTTGTGGGTGTTTCAGCACTCCAGAAGCCACGCAACGGAGTTCAACTGGGACGATGATGAAAATCTCGGCAGTGCTTTAAAACTGAATAGTGGAATGTGCGGGAAACTTTGCGTTCCAATTTACCCTAATGGCCGCTTACCATCCGAATATCTAGCGTGGAGATCATATTCCAGCTGAGTGATTCTTAACTGATATAATAATAATAACGGAAAATGGTTAATAATATCCATTCTGGCCTGATATGCTCAATACTTTTCAGTTCTGGGCTTAATCGCTCCATGGAAGAATTCTCCAGATTTTCGACTAGGGTACGTTTTCATGATTCACCGAGCGACTCCGGAGAGACCACAGCTCTCGTACATGAAATGTTATTCCACTATGACCAGCGCAAATACCCACCCCTCCCCGTTGTGGGTTTTCTGTTCTTCGGTGGTTTCTCGTCGATAGTCCCCTACTGGAGGGCAAGAATTTTTCGTCAGTATTCACGGGTATGAGGAGTCAGAAAGAGGAAAAGTACTGAACTCTTTCCAAACTAAAATGGTGCTTAGAACCTTAGAATTTTGACCGGACTCCTAAAGAAATTGATTTTCGCGCTCTTCAACAGTTTAATTTCATCATCATGTTTACCTTTTAATGTTAATTTTTGAGAGAATTAGTTAGTAAAGCTTGTATAAAATTAAAAGCAACACACGGGTCAACCAAACAATCGGACGTTTGTAATTGGTTGTTCCCTTTTAATTTCATAAAAGGACATTGTCAATTTTCTCTAAATCGTGGAATGATGGGATCAGTGATTCTTGTATGAATGACAAATTAGTCCAAGAATGTAGATGTAATTTGGTTTTTAATGGGTCTTGATGAGGATAAAAAATGATGAATAAAAGAAAATGTTTTATAAGGATAAATTTGGGTCAAAAATATTTCTACAGTGAGCTTCTTCAGAGGACTAAAAGTAGAGTAAGAGATTGACAGGGAGTTGATTCGGCACAAGTAGCGCCTTTATTCAGAAACGAGTCCCTAGTAGGCGATGCAACATAAACACATACACACACCACACTCAACTTCCGAATTACAGTTTTATTATTGTTCGTGATATTCAGCGAAATAGAAAGTTAAAACAATAACAAAGCTCAGCGTTGTTTCCTTTTGCATGTTTTCTTTGCTGATTCAATGGTAAAATAAATTTTCTTTCAACCTTGCTTTTGAATTTTTACTTTGGAACGTTGTTTTTCTTTCATGATGACTTGCTTGAAGCATTCAAAGTGTAACAACAAACATTCAAGACAGGAAAAAAATTAATCAAGGAAAAAGTGATGTTTCCAAAAATAATATTTTCTTTACCTATTCGAAACAAATGATCAAGTCTTTTCCTTTATTAAAGTAAATTCCTGAATGGTTCATATCTGATGATGACTTTTATATAAAGGATGTAACAAAAAGATCTAGACAGTCGGATATACGTAGAAATACACATCGGTCCGAAAAAACAAAAAAACACGTTTTTTATATTTTTCAAAAAGCTATCCAATGATACCAAACTCGACCCTATCCCCCCCCCCCCCTGAGGATGGGGAAGGGGCAACTTTAAAACCTTAAATAGAAATCCCCTATTTTTAATGGTATTTTCAGATTGTATTATTTGAGAAATGATTTACTCCTGGTGTTTTTTCAATTGATACAATCGTTTAGGAGATAGAGACACTAGAAGCGTGGAATTTTTAAAGTTTTGAACACAAGTTTATCGATGAAGACAAAGATATATAGGTAGGTCCTTCAGTATTCCTATTCTACTTTTTGATGGTCTTTAAGAATTCGAAGTCAGAATTTCAAAAAATCAAACTTTTTTAGCCAAGCTCTAATGTCGTTCTCTTCAATTATCCTTGATCAGATGGCCATTACCGAAAACAGTGCTTAGCAAAGTTTTTTGGTGTGCTTGATTTTAGTTACCATACATTGATATTTGTAACGTGCAGTATATCTGATTGGGAGCAGATATGCGCAGTGGAAATGAACACGCACAGTGAACGAGTTAAACAGATAAATAAATAGTTTATTAAATAGTAAAATCTTAATATTCAGATAAATGAAAACACAAAAGTCGTAAACGCCTCTTCAATAAAATTCAATGAGAGGGTTCCAAAATCAAACACTAAATTAGATATTAAGAATATCGAAGAGACCTTAACACCACAAGGCACAAAATTATAATTATAGCAATTCAACACATTCCTTCAATGTGTGATAATCTTAACAACAATATAAAGTAAGGGTAATATCGCATTTAAACCATCAACAATAACTACAATCTAATATTACCTTGAAACCATATGCGAAAAACAATACGAATAATTCATTTCGTAAGTACCTCAAACTACAATAGCATGAATATAAACATTTGTAGAAATCGCCCCATGTAATATTTATTACACAATAATGACAATTGCAAACGCCTTGAAAATACTCAGAACACAATTTTATGTCGCTTCCATAGGGATAACAATAATGCAGCTAAGCTACTGCCTTTAGCCTCAGCAACTATTTTCGTAATTATCAAAATAATTAAAGCACAACAACACAAATCACAGCTGGGCTTAAACCGCTGCCTCCGTTCATTGGCTTAACTCTAGCACATTAAGCAACTACTCGAAATAATGTTACGCAGTAAAGATTTGTTTAGTACACAAATAATCTTTAGTCCATGTCAATAAATAATGTCAAGTCCAATGTACAATAAAGTCTTAATCGGTAGTACGATATTGAATAAACATTTGAATAAAGCACAGTGGTAAAGAATAAAGTCTAAATCAGTGGGTTCCAATAAAATGTCCTTAGCCTAAGCGTAGCAATCACAGACACCGCTTAGAACATAAAAATTCACCTTATGAATTTTACCGAATTATATCTCATAACAGCAACACAGAATTAATATTGCACATATATCTAAATAAATTAACACTGTAAATTCCCACTCTTCCTCCGACGGAAAACTACGGATAAGATAGACTTATATCACTTTAGCACATACACATTAGAAACAGGCCATTGCAAATCATAAATGATATAGGAAATAATTACACATGCCACCAGGCAACACGCAATTGATTTGGGACGAATTGCGCAGCTTGCGATTCCACAAATCACTAAACGCTGCTCGAGAGATTGTGGAATTAAAGCCAACGACATAGTTCACAAGTACAAGAGAAAAAGTCTGTGCGACTACTGACCTTTGAAAACATTGAGGAGCGCCTGGAACGTGTCCATGCTGAGGAAACATGCGGCTATTCCCGCCGCTCTGCCACGTCGACGAAATCTCCGCCTCGATAACTTCACTGCACGGCTCTCTTTCCTTCGTCGATAAAGACGTTAACGGCTGTCGCTCTGGAAATTCGGGCGGCGTTCGTCTCTCTCCGTCTGCCTGCCTGGCCACGACGTAGAGCCCTTTTCCACGGCTCCACCGATGTACCGTTGTACGGCCTTCCGAGCAATTCGGTCTACCAGCTCCTGTCGTTTTCCATTTCGATCTCCTCTCCTCCTTTCCAAGCTTCGCGCTCGAAAGCAACTCCTGCCGCTCATTGGCTGTCTCCTGCTGACGCAACCTCTGACGTTGCTTCTTCTTTTCCGAGTGCAAAAACGATCGTGCCCGGAAGCGTATATTCGAAACGCACGAGGTGCAGTCCATCATTCGCCCTCTAGTGACGATAAACGATGTAGAATTGAATGTCCAGTGCCAATTGAATTGTCGCGAAACCTGTAACCGGCCGGGGGGAAACCAACTGCCCCCTGTAACCAAATAGGTTGGGGTATATATCAGTCCGTTAGAGGGGGGGTCTGGGGGGCGCAGCCCCCCCAGTCTTTAAAAAAAAAATTCACTCCGAGCAAAAAAAAAAAAAAAAAAATACAACAGTGCCAGTGTAATCTAGTTGGATTAGTAAACAAGTTGGACTCCTGGAGGGCGTAAGGTTATGTTTATTGTCACTAGAGAGCGTACGATGGTCTGCACCTCGTGCGTTTCGAATATACGCTGCCCGGAAATGCCCGATTCCACCGTCGTGCTCTACGATGATCGGGGATTTCCAAGACAATATTTCGTTGGTAGTTCTTTAAATGATTATATTCTTTGAAGGGGATATTACAAGCTATAGATTTAGGGCAGTAAAATAGATTTAACTGAATGGTTAAAATTTTATCACCATTTGAAATATTAGTTAACTGATGCCTGAGTTGGGCCCCCTAAAGGTTCCAAACATGGGCCCCTTGTAAAACTAAAAAACTGACGTATTTTCTGCAATGAAAAGTTTTCACAAAACCCCCAAGGAGAACTTTGGGTCATGTGTTTGATGTGTAGCCTCTGGGCCCACGTAGAATGTGCGGGGGCGGATAAAGACACTTATATACGTGAGTATTGTCGCACTTGATTTCAGTTTTCAAATGTGTAAGTTTTTTATTATGTTACTACTCTTTGCTATTTTTTTATATTAATAAACTAAAGTTCAACTATTTTTGTTCTTTGTACCCATTTTTAGATATTTGGGGGGGGAGCACATTTGAAGCCACTTTTACAAATCTACAAAATGTAGTGGTTACGAAAAATTTTTTTTTCGCTTAAAGAAGTTGACATAGATGAGGAACATATATATGTTGTAGCAATAGATGGGGTATTATTGTAAATATTTTGATTTCATTTTGTACAAATATGATTTTTTCTAAAATTAACAAACAAAATGGGGGTGGCCGTGGCCTGGTTGTCTCGTCGGATGGCTTGCCAATCGATGGAGTTCAGCAACTTCAGGCGCGGCCAGCTGCTGGCTGGGTGACGGCCAGGGCTTGAGGGCCACTGCTGGCGGGACAGCTATTTGGCGCACGGCTGTTGGAGGACTTTAGCCTGACCCATTTGCCAAGTGACCATAGCTGGTTTTCCAGCAGTTGGTGACAGCCACTGGTTTGTTTGTCCGCCAGCAGCTCTTCCATCATGAAACCCCCCGTGCTTCGGAGGGCACGTTAAGCCGTCGGTCCCGGCTGCTACTGTCATCTCGTAGCAGTCGTTATTTACTGGGATGGCACAAAACTCCCGCGAAGTGATAATCTACCCTCTGTACTAGATACAAACAAAATGGGGGTCCAGGTTTGGGTATACTTTGCTCTATATTTTTATATGATGTTATATTTCTAGTTTTATTTTGATTTTATTTGTTAATTATTATTTTATTTTTTATTTAATAACTATATCTTTCACCTATTTATTTATTTATTTATTTCCGGGGAAAACGCCCTTATAGCGTTATGGAACTGTGAAAATTCAGGTGGAACTTTATCTGTACACACAAAAAAAAAATATAAAATAAAAACTTTCAAGTCACACACTTTCACCTTAAAAAGTGTAGTAAAAACAAAAAAAAATTAAAAAAAGGTAAAAGTGTAGTGGCGCGTTAATTTTTTTTGGAGTACACTGAGTTAGCAAAACTCATGGGATAGCAAGCACATTGATTGATAGGCATGGCTCACGAATTCACAGGGGTAACGGATTCTGGGAATCGACCATTAGACGTTGTGGGAAGAGCTTGGATAAGTGATTAATCAGAAATGGCACGTCGTCGCGAGTTGACGTCTTTTGAACGGGGTATGATAGTAGGTGCCCGACACATGGGATGTTCCATTTCGGCAGTAGTGCAGGAATTTGGCTTTCCCCGCTCAACTGTCTCCAGGGTGTATCGGGAATGGCTGGATGAAGTCATCACAGTCCACAACAGGCACCATATCGGGCGTCCAGCTGCCCTGAATGATCGTGACCGGCGACACCTGGGACGAATGATTCAGAGAGACAGGAGCGCAACAGTGCAGCAAATCACAGACCAGTTCAATACTGGCCGCACTAGAAACGTCCCTCGGTGGACAGTCCGTCGGAATCTGCATGCCTTCAGGTTTGGCAGCCGTCGCCCTACACGGGTGCCAATGCTTACCCAGCGTCATCGGACACTCTGGCGTGCATTTGCGACCAACCATCTTGGCTGGACTCTGCAACAGTGGCGCAACGTCATATGGTCAGATGAGTCACGATATCAACTGTACCACGCTGATGGAAGGCACCGTGTGTGGCGCAGACCTCACGAAACGATGGATCCCGCATGCCAACAGGTGGTGGTGCAGGGTGGTGGGGCGTCAGTGATGGTCTGGGGTGCATTTTCCTGGTTTGGAATGGGCCCTCTGGTTATCCTGGACCAAACGTTGAATGGTCCACGGTATCGTCAACTCATCGGAGACCATCTGCACCCGTTTTTGACATTTCAACACCCTGACGACGTAGCAGTCTTTCAAGATGACAATGCTCCACCACATCGCTCCAATGTCGTCCGCGAATGGTTCGAGGAGCATGCAGGAGAGGTCCCACGACTGAGCTGGCCAGCCCGGAGCCCTGACATGAATCCCATCGAGCATATCTGGGATGCTGTTGAAGTCAGGCTCCAGGCACTGGATCATCCGCCCACGAATGGGCAGTAACTATCTTCGGCTCTGCAGACTATCTGTTGTCAACTGCCTCCAGAAGTGTACCAGGGACTTGCAGACTCACTACACGCCGTATTGCTGCACTCCACAGGGCCAGAGGTGGCCCGACCAGATATTAAGTAACTATCCCATGAGTTTTGCTAACTCAGTGTATATTTTTTTAAAATTTACTAAGTTTCTATTTTCCGACAGGGCGGGAACTCTATTGAAAAGTGGCGCTGCATGTACAATCGGTTAGAGATCATGTATGTATAAGCATAGCCTACAATGGGTGCGTTCGGAAAACAGCCACTGGTGAATTTCTCGAGAATCAGAGAATTCTCCGTGAAACACGAGAGAATTCTTGTATGTCTCGAACGCCTCAGTGGATTCTCGGTGTTATTGGTGGATTATCCAATACAGAGAATGTGAGCTCGCCTGATCGTCTTTCGGAACATTTCTTTCTCAAAATCATATGAATTGTGAGTTAAATGAACAAATATGGGACACGTACAGTGAAGGAGAGGAAGAAGAAAATACTCTGCTGTGTTTTGAAATGCAAAGAAAATTTTTTCATTGAAAATTCGTTTTAAATTTATAATGAAGAATAAAATAAAGTGAAAGAAAAAGGTGGAATAATGAAAAAAATTAATTCAGCAAATGAAGATAAATTATGAGCATATCTTGTTCACAAAAAGGCCGATATTAATTTATTTTATCTAAATAAAATATATATTTTAATTTACTTTGTGAGACATTTTTTAAATATTCTACAGTATATTGCTGTCATTTGCAAATTTTATTACAACTCGATCTGGATTAAGTTTTACTCTAAATTTGATTGGTCGTCACCATCCAGCGTCATTTTCACTTTTTCCACTAGCTTTTGGCGAGAGAGAAAAGTGAAAAGAAAAACGAGGAAAAATGAATTCTCCGTGCAATCCAATGACCTAGAAAAAACAGTTGGACTGCGCTTGGCGCTGTTGTGTCCTTATTAGAGGTGAGGCCACTGGAAGTCATAGCGCCGCCATGTTGACAGGGGCAGAAGTAGAATAAAAGCAATGTGGAGTAAGTAAGTTTTTGGCTTCTGTCGCAAATTCAATCCACTGTTTCTGACTCTACCCGTAACATCCTTTCTATCCTCAGTAACCATTGCTCCAGCCTCTTTCTGTCCATCACCCAACACGATTCTCTCCCCTCTCTTGATCCCCAGGATAGTGACACACTTCATAGTTTTATTTGCAAAAAACTTGATTTTCTGTACTCCAAAATATGTAATAAACTTCAGAGATAACGTCTTTCCCTCCCCAATGAATCCGATTTTCTCTCCATTCCTTTATCCGCCTATTTTCTGAATTCCCTGTCTAAAAACGATCCGCCTCCTTCCACCAGCTCCAGCTCCACCACTCTTGGCACAACCGCGGTTATTAATCTTCGACCACTAAACTTGCGTCTCTCGAAATCATAACCCTATCTAAAGGCCTTTTCTTCTGTCCCACTCCCAATACCATTGACACTTTTGGTATCATTTCCTCTGTCAATAACTTCAGCCGTGCCATCAGATCCCGTCTATACTTTTGCATGAATCCTTCCGATTCTTCTCCCGCTACTAGCTCAACCTTCCATATTCCCAGCGACTGGATCCCTCCTCATGATATCAATCTTGACCTTGAAGTTTACATCAAGTCTATACAAAATGACATCCTCTCTATTACTGAAAATATTATAAAACCTCTTCCTAACCTCACCAATAAAGAATTTCCTTGTATCAAACGCCTTAGCAATAACCCTGATATAACAATTAAGTCCGCAGATAAAGGGGGCGCTATTGTTGTCATGAACCTCTAACTATATTGACGAAGCTAACAGACAACTCTCTGATATCACGTTCTACAAGAAACTAACCTCCGATCCTACTCACACGTTCAACACCAAACTTATAAATATCCTCTCTCAGCTTGTATCCTCTTCCCAAATCGATTATAATACTCGCCTCTTCCTCCTTCCTAAATTCAATTCCCTTAGTCGTTTTTACCTTCTTCCCAAGATTCATAAACCTAGCAATCCCGGCCGTCCGATCATCGCTTGTAACAACACCGTATGTGAGCCACTATCTGCGTCGTCAGCGCGTCTAGAAAGAAGAATCCGAAGAACGGACAGAGTCGCTCGGCTAATGAAGACCAAAAGATCACGAAGAGGTATGTTCCGCCGATTATCGTGCGGAATCATGGCGTGCTGTTTAAGACGATTTTAACTGAGCTTGAAAAGCATGTTCCAGTGGAAAAGATCGCTGTTCATACGGGCAGAGCTGAACCGTCAAAGTTAAACGTGAAGACGAAGAAACTCACAAAGGTTAGTCTCTGGAATTAAGTCTGACAATATTTTAAAAATTTAGCATCATCAACTGAAGTCTGAGAAGTCTTGAAATACGTGATTCATAATGTGGATGTAACATATGATCTGGATGATTTCCAAGAAGACCTAAGAAGAGCTAACTACTTCCCAGAAAAGGTAATCAGACTCAGGAAAGCCAAACGATCCATTGATATTCCGATGGTTTTCGTTCTGCTACCGAACACCGAACACAACCAGCCATTGAAGAACGTCACACGTATTGGGCCGCTGGCAGTGTTAGAGATCTTTCGAGGGAACAAGAAGCCACTATAATGCTACAGCTGCCTGCAATTCGGACCCGTATCCATGGGCTGCACGGAAGATCCTCGTTGCAACAAATGAGCAGACGGGCACCAGTCAAGAGATTGCCCCAAGATTAAAGGACAAGACCCCGCAAAGTGTGTCAGGTGTGGTGGATAGCACACTTCAAGAAACACGAAATATCCAAAATACCCCCAGGTTAAAACGATGCTTAGTTCCAAAGTGACAGCAGACAAATCCTTTGCAGCTGATGTGTCTAAGTTGGAGAAAAAAGGCCTTAACATTAACGACCTACCAGGCATATTTAAACAATTAAAACATATCTTTCATCTGTTTTCTAATCTAGGCAAAAGTTACCCACAGTTGAGTGGGCTCCTTAGGACCAACTAATTTATAGTATGGCTGCATAACGTTATACGGTAATCAACAAAGGTGAACTTCGGTGCGTGATATGGAACGCTGGGGAATTCCCCGAAAGCGTATCGAGTTTCACAATTTTCTGATAAAGCAAAAAATCGACGTTGCTTTCCTCTGTGAAATGTACCTGAAACCAAGCCAAGACTTCAAGCGCTACCTGGCTATTGTGTGTATGCTTTCCTCTGTGAAACGCATCTGAAATCAAGCCAGGACTTCAAGCTACCTGGCTATTGTTTATACCGTAACGATCGCATGACTTTAAACTCTGCAAGATGTGTTTCTGGGGGCGCCGCGATCCCCTTTAAGAAGGGAAATCAACACCAAGAATTAGTCTCCAAGTCTTATGTAAGTATGGAATAGGCTTCCATCATTAACAATGACGTTCTCCCTTGGTGAAGTGAAGTTCGTGGCGCTCAACAATTCACCTAAAAATTCTCTTGACCTTAGCGAGCTTGATGAACTCTTCAGTGGTGACTCCAGTTGTCCTAGCTGGTGACCTAACTGCCGAACACCCAAGCTGGAATCCCAGAAAGCAGAACTACAACGGCATGATTCTCTATAGGTATATACAAGATAAAGATGACATCATCGCTGCTGGACCTGTGGAGGACACCTACTACTGTGACCAATCCCCTACTAGTGATGTTCTTAACATTTCACTAATAAAGGGTTTCTTCAAGCCATACAACGTCTTCACAATGGATGATCTTTCTTCTGACCACAAGCCTGTGGCGCTGAACTTCGACAATGTCGGCATCAATTTCAGAGAAGAAATCAAACATCAGCAAGAATGCAAGCTATTCAAAGAAATCCTCATGGACTATGACTGCCATCTCCAAGGAGCAAACAGTATGTATGACATTGATCGACGTGTTGAAGACATCATCAGGCGAATAAACAGTGCCATTGAAGCTAGTGCCTATCCACTGTTAAACAAGTCCGTTCATCGAATTATGCGCATTCCAGGAATCCAACGCTTGATTGCAGAGACAAACAAGACCCGTAGGCTTTGACAGCGCTATCGTTTGCCTTGGCTAAAAACCAAATATAACGGGTTAGTGCGAAGAGTTCAAGAAGAAGTAAAAGAGCTTCGCGACGCTAGATGGAATGACAAGCTCCAAGCACAAGTTCGCGACAATTCCATTTTGAGCATAAGAAGAAGAATGATACGCTTCCTCCACTTCGCACCCCTCAAAGTAATTACGTCCAAACTAATCAGAATAAAGCTCAAATAATTGCAGAGTACCTAGAGATGCAGCTTGTTACCCCAGATAACAATAATCCCGAGAGTCAGCTCATGACCCAGACTGTGGAATATGGTCTTGCCAACTTTTATGAAGTCCCACAGCCTACAACTAAGGTCATCATCGAGGCCGGATAAATCACTACCATCATAAGAAATCTGAAAAAAGGAAGGCTCCAGGAAGAGACAAGGTAAATAATAACGCCTTAAAGAATCTCCCAAAGAACACCATTAAGACATCTCGAATATCATAAGCGACTGCTTGGAAGCTTTTGGAAGTTTTTCTATTTCCCGACTGCTTGGAAGATTTTCTATTTCCCGACTGCCTGGAAGCAGTCTATTGTGTTAAGTATCCCCAAGCAGGTGGGAAATCCTGCAATTCCCGCGAGCTACTGAGCTATCAGCCTACTCCCGTCAATGTCTAAATTCTTGGAGAAAACGATCCTCACCAGGTTCAAAGACTACTGTCTCACCAGTGGTTTAATGCGGGAAGAACAGTTTGGCTTTCTAACTCGTGTCAGATGCAGATATGAAGGTTCGTTGAAGATCTGAGCACCCCACTAAACCGTTCCAGGTACTGTGGCTTGATTTTTTATTCTCTTTAATTATTTTTTGCACAATTTCCCAAAACCCGAGAAGTATAATTTATATTTCTATGCTGATGATTGATGAAGTTCGAGGACTGGTTAAATTGCTGGAAACTGCAAAGCCGTGTACTTCAACAAAAAACTTAAGTGTCCCCCGTATTTCTTGGTACTATTCACTAAGAAACTCGAATGGGTTGAAAACTACAAGTATCTTGGCGTTATCATTGACCCAATACTCTCTTAGAATCGTCACGTAACTTTTGCTCTGAACAAAGCAAAGAGGGTTAAGTACAGTCTTATAGCTCTCCTGGGTAGAAACAGCGCCCTCGGCATCGACAATAAATTCGGACGAAACAGTGAATCGGACCATCCTACTCTATGGCATGCCTGCATGGGCGACCATATGTAGAAGCAGATGGAGTGAACTCCAGTCGTTCCAGAATGTTACCCTGAGGACCATTGCGCAGCTTGGAAGAAGGACCATAAAAAATCATTACATCCACTTGGATCTGAACATGACACTTATTGGAAAGCGGTCCAAGATCTCCTGATGAACTTGGTGCAGACGATGAGCCATGACAATGATCTGGTGGCTGGAATACTGAAAAACCGGATAGAAATGAAGTGACATACAAAGTATAGAAACCGAGGCATATTCTTGATGTCAACTTCGAAGACATTGGCAATGTTTCCTTCCCGGATTATTGGAAGATGTAATACTACCCTCCCCCTCCTCCTCTCCCTCACCCACTCTTCTGACAATCGTCAATCTTTTTTTTTGTATTTCATAATGTGGAAGGCCTCTTTGGGTTAGTCAGGCTTCTTGCCTATTTCAGTGTATTTCATGTGGAATTTATTCCGGAAGGGTGACAATCGTGTAAGCACTGTTTACGTCCCACCTAAATAAATGTACACTTCACTGTTCGATTCTCGATTGTCCTTTCATAACTTCAGGATAATTCTCTAATATTCTATTTGCTTTGATAAAGAATAGGCTCTATCCGAAACGTCAGCTTTTTATTTTGATTTTATTTATTATTTATTAATTATTTTTTAATTATTATTTATTTATTTTTTATTTTAATTAATAACTATTATTTATTGTATTCCAGGATTTTTCTGTCTCGCCCTTCTCATATACAGGGTGTTTATGAATTCCATTGCCAGATTTGGAGAGGGGGTAGGGAAGGTCAAAACTAACAACTATTTCGAATACCATTTTTCCTACAGAAACGTTGTAAACGAGTTAAAAAGGTGTAAAGATCCCGACCAGCCCCTGTGAATGCTGCACTGCACGGCGCCCGCAGAGCTGCATGCAAAGTAGGAAATTAGCAACGAAAGCACTAATTGGTGAATCAGAATGCACGGGTGATCACATTCCTCATCAAGGGTGAACAGGCAGAGTCCGTCAAGTACGTACAAGCAGAAGCACCACGACTACAATGATCTGAACATGACTGAATTCACGTATGAAGAAATGGTAGACATGCATCTGTTGTACGGCCAGACTCAAGGCATTGCACGAAAAACTGCAAGACTCTACCGCGAGAGGATCCCTCGTAGACGACATCCTTGGCATTTGTGGCAATTGACCGGTGCTTACGGGAAACGGGACAATTTCTACCTAGCAGGCATGACGCTGGTTCTCCAAGGACTGTGCGAACACGACATATCGAAGAGGACGTGCTGCAAAGATTTGCAGATAACTCATCCACAAGCATCCGTGCAGTGCATGATATGGGTATCAACAACACGACTGTACAGAACACTCTACATGAGCACCAACAACATCTTTATCAGAAAGTTCAGGCTTTGCGACGTGGAGACTATGTACCACGCGTGGAATTTTCTGAATGGTATCTTCAGAGTGTTACTAACAATCCTGCATTCGGCACGATTCATGTTCAATTGCCACAACAGCCATAGTTGGGACGAACATAACGCTCATGCAACACACATCTCCAGCCATCAGGAATGCTTTCATGTGAACACTGACTGGAATACTACATGACCAGATTATCGGACCGCATGACTTCCAAACCTCCAATGGAGAGCATTACCACATATTTCTTCAAGATATTCTGCCTGGACTGATGGAAGATGTGTCTTTGGAAGTCAGACGGCAGATGTGGTTGCAGCACAATGGAGCACCAGCACATTTTATCCGGGCCATGGGTGAGCTTCTCGATCAAACCTTCTCTCAGCATTGGATGGTAGAGGTGGCCCCAATAACTGGCCACCAAGATCACCAGATTTAACGCCGCTGGACTTTTTCTTATGGGGTCATTCGAAAAGCCTGGTTTATGTTACTAGAGTAGCCCGTGTTTACGAGCTGAGAGCAAGAATCTTTGACCAGAAGTGTTTGAGAGAATGCGACAGAACATGCAACGGAGATGCACGTCATGCATCACAGCCCAGGGTCGCCACTTCCACCAGCTGCTGTAATTGTTCAATGTAACATTGTCATAACCGTTTCTGCATTTGAACAAATAAATTGTCCGGAGCTGCGTGTCATGATTCACCAATTAGTGCTTTCGTTGCTAATTTCCTGCTTTGCTTGCGGGTCCCGTGCAGTGCAGCATTCTCAGGGGTTGGTCGGGAGTTTTGCACCATTAGAACTCGTTTTGAACGTTTTTGTGGGAAAAATGGTATTCGGAATAGTTTTTAGTTTTGACCTTCCCTACCACCTCTCAATTTCTGGCAATGGAATCCATAAAAGTAGATAAAGTCCTTGTTTAGGTGAATATTAATGAGGTGGGCGTGGCCGATTAAACCTTAATTTCCACCAATCAGCGTGCAGTATTCACCCCACGTGACCCCCCACCTTCCCCTACCCCTACCAGCACAGGCGTTCAACCAATCTGCGTGCAGATTGCGCCTCACGTGACCCACCACCTCCCTCCCCGGTTTTGGGCGTTGGGCTTTTAATTTGGGCGTTGGCCTTTTAATTTGGGCGTTGGCCTTTTAATTTGGGCGTTGGCCTTTTTATTTGGGCGTTGGCTTTTAATTTGGGCGTTGGCCTTTTTATTTGGGCGTTGGTCTTTTATTTGGGTGAGGCCTGGAATAAAATTAATTTTATAATCCTCTGATATACCCCTGGTGCTTGTGCTTAGAGAGAGATTAGAGGGTCCTGATGCTCTCAGCAAAATCCACTTAGGTGATTCTGTCTTACAAGTGAACACCAGTCGATTCGCTTATATACTACCTAAATGAACAAGCGGCTTCCGTACTGGCGCCTCAGCGGATTAAACTAATTGCCTAATTACTAATTCACTATTGTTTCTCGGGTACCCCAATTTTTTCCAAACTCTTTTACAGTTTCTTCTACGACTGTTGTTTCAAAAAAATACAGATGTGTTCTTTACATAACTTAATTTAAATTTTTGTCATGGATGAGGCATTTTCTAACCCCGCTAATGCGGC
>JAHWFO010117657.1:1304044-1378330 GCA_023313115.1 Rhysida immarginata | reverse complement strand
TCCCTTGACATTCTATCAGACGAAATTGGTGCATTTTAATTTCTCATTTTTAATATGCATATGAAAAAGATAATTAGGTGTAATAATATTTATTCTTTCTTTAATAAATTGTTAAGATATATTTTTTCAGTTTTAGAAGTTTGTTTTTTTTTATTTTTATTATATTACTTATTTCTATAGTAAAAATAAAATAAGTACAAATTGGATTTCGCCACAATAGTATTCCTTCCCCCTCTCCCACCTAGTTTGAATTGGTTCTGCATGGAAACCATTTCAAAACTGGGGTTTTTGAATCGGCACCGAAACGGCCAGCGCCGAAACGTCCGCGCCGAAACGTACCTGACAAATGTTCCTACATATCCTCAAGTGCTCTTAGAAGATATACTCTGCTATACTCTGTGCTATACTCTGTCCAACGAAAGTTGGAGTGCGCGTGTCTAGTTAAACTTCCTATTTCAATTGTTAAACATTGTTGATTCTACTTTGGCAACAGTGTCTAACAATTGAAATAGGAAGCTTAACTGGACATGCCCACTCCAACTTTCGTTGGCTAGAGTATAGTTTTCCTTTAAAGCCTTAATAATACAATAAAAACATTACAATTATTTCCAAATTGACCAAGCAGTCGTTATTTACGCAAATACGACGGCAAATTAAATTAAATAACCTAAGTAAATAAGATAATTCAAGACAGAGGTCCTGTAAAAGTATCCAATTGGACGGGTCTGCATAATTGTCTCGGATCTTAACTTGCTTCTTCTGTTTGTAACCAATCAGAGAATCCCCTTCTTTAATTGGCCTACCATTTTTTGTGTTCTTATCTTTAACCAATCTTTTTTTCCGTATGTCAGAAAATAAAAGCAAGGAGAGTTCGGGACGAACAGATGGAAAACAATAGAAAAAAAATTGTAAACAGTGGAAAGCAGAAGCGCTTTACAGGAAAAACACCTCCGCCGAGAATAGGCGAGAGCGGTAGAATCCAAATGAAGAGAGAAGAAGAAAAGAGGGGAAGAAGGACGAAAATCAGAGAAATTCAAGGAGAAGAGTTTGAAACTCGAAAGAGTGCGGTTGGAAAGGAAATTTTAAAAGATAGGTCTAAAGTATCCACTGATGCTCCCTGGGGATGAAGATGTATAACATTTTAATCTGAGACAGAACAACAAGAAGGTAAGTAAA
This sequence comes from Rhysida immarginata, assembly GCA_023313115.1. Taxonomy (NCBI): domain Eukaryota; kingdom Metazoa; phylum Arthropoda; class Chilopoda; order Scolopendromorpha; family Scolopendridae; genus Rhysida; species Rhysida immarginata. The sequence goes on along the minus strand of JAHWFO010117657.1, from coordinate 1,377,154 downwards.
GTCCCAGGCAAAGTGTGCAATATAAGTAGGTTCATTGAGAATGATGGTTCCATCCCACCTCTGAGAATAATAAAACAAAATTGAATTTGTAACAATACGTAGAAATCCTGTTGTTCGGGCTTTTCTTAGAAGTTAATATTTTCTTGGAAATATTTAATAATGATCAGTAACTGGAAATAATGGAGAGTTAGCAGACTATTCAGAAAGAGTGAAAGATGACAGAGGACGCAGTCCCTTCGTTCGAGCTACAGTTGACAATATAACCGATAACAAAACATACATGAACTCAACTCTTCAAACCAACAACCATATGGTGTTATGTCCTATAAAAATCTTTCGAAGGATTATAACAATAATTCATATCTATCGAAATGCCAGCGAAGAAATGAATGAGTATTGGGCAGTGATGACAAAAAGTTATCCGGGCATAGGAAACATCTGAACAACTGCTTCGTGTATAGACGGAAATTATAGAATTACTGAAAACAAATTTATTATTTAACTTCATGAGGTTGTTCTGTTTAACCTACAACTGTAATTATCTCGGGCAACGCCGGGTGCCTGTGCTAGTAACTAATAAAATTCTTGCGAGAGGTTTTTAAACTCGCGTCATGGTATTAATATTTAATATTTATCAATATTTGTATGATTTTGAATATAATATATATTCTTTTCTGTTTTTAGTTCATTATGAATAACTTGAGTGAAAGCAAAAATTCAAGCTTCACCTCTACATCAACAATGAATGAATCATCTAAAGTGTGTCGAACTGTATTTCGTAATCGGGTATACAAGTGCACCGAAACTATGTTTGCTCTCTTCACTAGTCTTACCTGTTATTTCTATCTTCCTTCATACGTAATTCCAAATGAAAAGAAGTGGAAGACAGAGCCTGGTGATTATCCAAGTTGTAATATTCCAGTTCTGAGACCAGAAAATGGAACGTATGTACTTGCATCGCTGGAGGAATACAACATCTCCAACCCTCGCAGTCTCATATACTCTTCCTTCGAAACTGAAAGAGATAAACGCCTGTGGAATAAATGCTCAGCAGCTGCACTCCAATGTTGCCAGAGAATGGTATCTTCCCCTCCATCTTCCGGTAGGTACTATACATTTCAATGTATATTTTTCAAAAAGTGATTTTTAAATTGTTTTCTTATGTTAAAATATATCACCTCCTGAGGCATCATACGTGTACCGCGTTTTGCAAAAGTTCGGTTACATCTGCGGATGCGTCCATATCGGCGGGTGAAAGCATCTACGGAGCAATTGCTGTTGAAAACGTGGGCGATACCATAATGTAAACGTATATGGGTGGAATGAATACAATTCGGATGCAAGGACATTGCGATGGAACGTAACAGAATCGATATCTCTGCGCTCCTTCGCGCAGGCCTCATCAAATCTGACATCACTAAGCAGCTCAACGTCACCCAGATGACTGTCCACAGAGTCGCAGAGAGGCTGAAGAAAGGGGAAGGCCTCAAAGATCGCCCATGTGCAGGCAGATCAATCGTGCGGGTGTCAGAACAGCCTTCGAACGTGACCCGACTCTCAAAATGACACATTTCGCAAAGAAAAAGATTTGTGGCCACGGTATCCAGAGCCATCAAGGAAGAGAATGGAAAGAGTTTGAGGCGCGTGGCAAGACCTTTGCTGATGGATGGCATGCGAGAAAAACGTCGGGAGCGCTGTCGTCGCCTTCTCAACGACTTGAAGAGCCATGGCAATCGCATTGTCATCTTTTCCGATGAAAAAAACCTTCACGGTCGACCCGGTCCTTAAAAAGCAGAACGGCCGCGTGGTCAACTTCGGACAGAACATCTCTGAGGTCCGCTATTTGACTACAACTAATCTCGGCGTCGTGGCGTCAAATGGCATGAAAATGCCGCCAATTTGGTTCCCGGTCGGTTAAAGGCTTACCGCGGCCGACTACAAGGACGTCTTGACCAAGAACGTTCTGCCCAGTGTGAAAAAGGTGACGAGGAATGCGGAATGTGTTTTTCGACAGGCCCACAGTGCCAAGACCGTTCAAGAGCAGTTGGGGTCGAACATGAACTTATGGTCGAAAGGCTTTTGGCCTCCTCAGTCGCCCGACCTCAACCCTCTTGACTACAACGTGTGGGCGCATATCGAGAGCAAGGCCTGCAAGAACCGTCACAGCAACGTCGATTAGCTGAAAGCATCTGTGAACCGCGTGTGGACCACCATGAAGAAAGTCTAAATCCGTAACGTTTGTCGGACCTTTAGACCGCGCCTAGAGCGTGTGGTTGCCGCTGATGGCAGTTACATCGATTAATTAACATTGTGTACACATCCGTATCAATTCTGACAATAAAAGCCGTGTATAATTGCATCACAATCGTAGTTTTTCATTTTTGCGGAGGTCCTCGCATGTGTAACAGAACTTTTGCAAAACCCGGTGTAATATCCGATTATTAGTAATTTCTAAGCTTATTTAAATTTCCCGGTTTACGATCTCTATATCCTTTAAATAATATTTACAGATAAGCTTATAGGCCACCCTCGCAGGAGCCTCCTTGCCAGATAAATACGGGTGGTTGTTAAGAAGATTTTTTACTCAAAATAAAGAGAAAAATTAGAAAACTCAGAACACAATGTCTTCGAAAATTCGCTCTAAATACTTGTCTCCTTTTGTGCACAGTGGTCTTGAGATAAACGTGACACAGCGCATGCATCACTGATTGACAGCGCAATGGGTTTCACCCTCTATTTGCAATCTCTTGACGACGTTGTATGCATGCCAACAAAGAAACAAAGGTGTAAAACGTCAAATGCTTGTTACAATAAGGAACATATTCTGATGTTGAAAAAAAAACAGGAACTGCTGTATTGAATTGCCTGTATATGTGTCACATGGAATAATGCTAAATGTAACAGTAGCACAGTGGAAATTAAGTTGACATGTAACAGTGCACTGATAAATTGAATAAAAGTAATGTTTATTGACAAGATAAACAAAAGAAAAATTAAAACAGATGGTAAATCGTAAACTCCTACTGTCAAAGGCAAACTATGCTTATCAAATATCAAACCATAAAAGCAGTAATTAAATCATACAATGCAATTAACCATATCACACCTCTATGAGATAATAAATAGCATGTAGGCCTTAAACTCCTTTCAAACTTAAAGGATTAGCAACAAAAATACAAATACAAAATACTTAAAATAAATCTAGCCTATATTCTAAACAAATACTCTTCAGTTAGAAAGAAATACCAAAAACTTAGGTACTAATAAAGTATAGCTTAACAGCTAAATATCTAAACTGTAATACAACAGCCACCTAGGTAGACTTAACCTGAAACAGCAATTTGTTTCGGTCGGCCACTAATTCATAAAAACGAGGCAAACCACACTTTTGTATCTACTAACTATAATAACTACAGAATGCACAGATACATGATAGAATAAATAAACTTCAAAGTATCTACATATCTATCTTAAATAGTTAGCACGTGTACATATAATTAAACCCATACACTCAAGCTAAGTAGGCACGCAGCCAACAAAACACACGTAAAAAGTTCCCGCTGCGTGAGCACAGATTTAACACGTAGAATTTCAGACAGTCTTAATCGGTAAGAAGTCCAAAGTCCGGGTAAAGTCGTTATCTTAAACTACAAGCAGTAGGGAACTAAAAAGCCTACGCCCGAGACAAATTCAATGACGTAGCAAATTTACAAAGCACGTACGTAAATACACAAAGTTCTGAGTTCTCCTATTAACTTGACTAGTAAATAAATGGTCACTTCAGTTCTAGAAATATATTCAAAGAGACAGTAACACAGATTACGTTTAAGATTAATTAACCAAGTAAACTAGATGTCAAAGCTTTAAAACAAAAGCGTAAACTAGACACTTGTAACCGTTAATAAGGAAATGACATAAAATGCTTATTTTCACTAGGCACTACGGTTTTAAACATTCGAATAATTTTACTCTACGGATAGAGTAAAATCCTTAAAAAAACACAGGAAACATACGAAGACGAGGAATTGCTTAATGCGAAGCACTTCTCACTAGTAACACTTAATTACGGTGAATCCAAACTCGCCGTTAAAATATGCTCGCATTCCACATGGCCACAAGCCACACACTATCGTGTCCCCGTGAAACTCCCTGTAAAATAGCTCCTTAAAAGTTGCCCTTATTAATTTGGCTTTGCAGCCCACAATAAAAGACACACTTACGGCTGCGAAGCAACAGTCAGCTATGGACCACCACGGACCTCGGGAAGGATTGCCGAACGCTGAGGAGAAATACAATTCGCTCCGTCGTCTCTCTCGCTTTCCGTCAGCGCAAACCTCCGCCCGCGTGGCTTTCCTGCACGACGTGGCGTTCACCGACGAAGCAAATAACGGCTCCGTAGTCGTCTCCGTCGTCGGGGCTTGAGAAGTCTCTCTGCCGTTCAGCCTGCCGATGGCATAGCACCCAATGTGCTTTCGAGTCGATTTTGTCTGGAGCTGCCACTTCCTAAAACCGCTATCGGTCGTGTCTTTTCTCTCTCTCCAGTTCTCTCTCGTCTCTCTCCTCGATTCCGCACTTGCAAGTCTCCCTGTTCTCTCATTGGCTCCTGCGTCTTGATCTTGTATACGCTGCTGATGACGTCGCCTCCGTTTTCGCCCGGAATTATAAATTATTCGAGAGCGAAAGCGAGCATCTATGTCACCGGAATTCGCGATGGTATTAGAATTCCGTGACAATATGAAAGAAAATTTTCTTACCACAAAAGAACATCCTTAATATGAAACTTCGAGTACATATTTCGAAGGCTATGCCTTCATTATCAGTGGCAAGATTGAAACTAACCATAAAATTTATATAATAGTACAGAATAGGAGACGAAAAGGGAGCATCAGGCTAAAAAGCTAAATTGTTTTCAATGGAGCCAATCAATGATGACATGCAAGGAAAAAACAGAAAACTCTAGAAAAACAAAAAAGAACACGGCGAGAAAAAATTCTAGAGAAACTGCAACAAGAGAATTAATACTTAAGATTCAGGAAATCAAATAAAAAAGATTCCGCAATCGTAATTTTGTTTCTTCCATTCCACCACAGACGGAATGGACTATTCTGAAGTTGTAATATGCTAATTCATAAACAGAAAAAGTTAGGTAAATAATTGTTGGTCTTATACTTTTGAGCGCTACTCTATAGCATAAAGGTTCAACACATTTCAAACGTAAATAACTCGGCAACCGTTGATCGCATGTCAATGAACCGCACATCATTTGAAAGAGGAGAAGGTCAAGATTTTTTCAATGCCAGTAGGGCATCTACGGTGCATCTGGAAGACGTTGGAAGGTCCCGTCAGTTACTGACAAGATGGCGAACGCACATCACAAAACCTCGATCCCCAGACTTCAGTGTTTGTGGATTTTCTTGACGAGGATGCGTAAAGACAGTGTTCTTGTGCCTCCTTTCTTGCAAATCTGGAGGAGCTAAAAATTCGAATTACAGTCACCATCCATGAAGTTTACTAATTAAAGGAACACTAACCATCATGTGGATTAGTGTTTTCAGTTTTCCTTTAATTAGTATACTGTTGTCCACAGTTTCTGACTTTTATGGTTTAATTCGTGAGGTTACTGCAGGTATGCTTCAGCAGCTATGGGAGGAATTTGATTATCGGCTAGATGTGTGCCGTGCAGCAGGAAGAGGACACATCGAACACTTATAAACAAAATTAAGATTATTACAAATATTTCACTACATCTCCCATCTCTGTATCTTCAATTTAAAAAAATATATAGATTTTTGAAAAGTGATGAATTTTTCTGTTACATTCTGTATAATAACCGATTTGCCTGCAAAAATAGTTGCCATGACTTTGTAAGTCATCCTCGTATAGCGACGATTGTTAGTGGGTTTCCGAAAAATGTCGAACTTTGATCCTAATAATGGTAAATCTAGAAAAAGAAGACGGTTTATGATTTCTTTTTATTAAGTAAATTTGATATTCAGTAGTATATTATTTAATTCGCTGAGTAACAATCAGTATCATATTGATTTGTTCGAAAACACATAAATATCATTCTCTTACTAATCCGGATGCGGAAAAACTGTGACAGAGTAGCTAATTGGTTATCAAATTTTGCACATAAACAGATTATAAATAAATAAAAAGAGAGAATAAACTAACCTTAAAAACCTCTGTGGATACTTGAATACATAAGAGTTGAAGGAAGGAAACTCCACTTGTCCACAAACATCTCTTATGCATATACAGGTTAGATTCCTGTTCTTACGAAGATTGCTCATAGCTGTTCCCGAGGGTTGTTTTTTAAATTTTGAGTTAAACTCGGAGAAATTTTGGTACAATCATACCTCCGTTATATATTCGCTTACTTTATCGGGATGAATTTTGGAAGAAGTAAAGACGTTTCTACGAAAACTTATCGTTGGCCAAATGATACGCTCGGAAAAAGGGAGCAAACTTCAAAAAAAGACAAGCTTTTCAGAAGCTTTTCAAATGGCAAAACGTTAGTTCTTTCTTGTAAATTATCTCTGGGAAAAGCTGGAGGTCACTAATTATATTAGAAAATGGTTAGCCTAGTTGAATTAACAGGCTTTCTTCCGACAAAAAAGCGGGGTTTATAGAAAGGATCACTTTACAGTTGTCTGACATGCAAAACACGTTTTTTAGCAACAGAATGTCCAACTATGATTCGCCAACTTTGCATCCATGGTCAAAGTCACCAAAAAGGCGCACTTAATACATGAGTGAAGTTTTGACATCCCTCTATTCAGTGAGTGTTTTCGGGAAACAGTCTCATTGTTCACTGGTGAATTTCTTGTGAATCGAGTGGCATTAGCGTGAAATCACCAGAAGCAAGAGAATCCCAAACGAAATAGTGAATTATTGCGTAATCAATAATGGCGATTGGCATTAAGACGTGAAGCATCAAATGACTGATTAATAAAGTAGAAAACTGAAAAGACACGAAAAATGCTGAACAAAGCGAAGCAGATATTCTTAAAAACGTGAAAAAATTTCATTCGGCTAAATAATAATAAATTATGAACGTTCCTTCTTATGAAAGTTTTTTTTTGTTTTTAAAAAGTCTATTTTTTTATAACTTACTTATTTTTTAAACTTTTTGGACAATTTGCGGTCATAACTCGATTAAAAATTTTATTATAACTGGATCTGTTTTTAATTTTACTCTAAATTTTGATTGGATATCGCCATCTTATATCATTTTCACTTTTTCCCACTGGCTTTTGGAAAGGAAATGGAGGAAAAAGTGGATTCTCCGTGCAATCTCGACCGCCGTGATTTCACTGGTGACGGTTTCTCGAACGACAAAGAGGAAAGAGTGAAAAGACTGACTGTTCTCCGAAAGCAACCTTTGCATGCGTTTAGTCGGGATGTGTTCCACTCTGCGTGGAGATGCCAAATATAAATTCTCACACAAATATGCCATAATCGTCAGTGTATATATAAAGGTACATACCAAAGTTTTAGACCGTTTCAGAGCTCAATTTACAGCTATAAAAAATATAACAATTAAAATGCTTACTATAAATTTCAGTGTATTTAATATTTGCTTATCCTAATGTAAGAAATATTTTTCCGGTAGATATTGCTAGTGGAAAAATAGTTAAATTAAAATGTTTTATATACATTAAAAAGTTTATATTTTTATTTTATTTTAATAATTAGTATTATTTAGTCTCATTTACTTATAATTACCCATTCTTTAGTGATTGGATAAACTGGGCTTGACATTCTTTAACATTCTTTAGTGCTAAAATTTGTTACATTTTCACTTTCAAAATACAAAGATTGACTTATCGTCTTATTTTTAAAAATTGACTACGAAAATACTCCTTAACTTAGTTCATTTACAAAAAAGTTATACATATGAAAATATTTACTTTTTCAATATTTAGATGATGACAAACGATGTCCACGCACATGGGATAGTTGGAACTGTTTTGATGACGCTCCTCCAGGAGGATACATTGAAGCGATTTGTCCCGATCATATATATTTCCGATCTGAACCACCGTCATGTCCGCGTAAGATTATTTGTAATCGTTTATTCGTTGAATTTGGGTGTTTACTAAACATACGGCAAAAATCCAAAGGGTGAATCTTTGGTTTATTTTAAGAATGTTTTGTCCTCTAATGATTTTCGGAATGCCGCTTTCTTTCGAAGATGCAGGAGGCCGATAAAGATTTCCACAAAAACAATATCGGTGTCTGTTAACGGCTGGTTTTAGCACTCACACTGGTTTACTTGGATATTGAAAGTACTATCCGTTTACACATGGATATCACACGTATCGTATGAAAACATAGAAGATTTGAGAAATCGGGTAATCAATGGATGTACTGCATTAAGAAACAACCCTGGTGTTTTTGAAAGAGTTCGGCAGTCAATGAGGAGAAGATTGGATTCATGCATCCTAGCTGGTGATAGTCATTTTCAGCAGTTATTGTAGGTTAAGAAGCTTTGCATGTAATAAAAGATTGAATTTGTGGAAAAAATTTATCGCCTTGAATCTTCGAAGCAAAGTGGCATTCCGAAAATCATCAAAGGAAAAATCACTCCTAAAATAACCAAAAATCATCCCTTGAAATTTTACCGTATGTTTAGTTGACGCCCTGTATGTGCAAGCAATGATATCTATTTATTATATATAGAATGGAGATGATTATTGTAAACACATAAGCTCTCTAATCTGTCTAATCTAACGTCAATATTGAGAAGAATTGTAAGCCTTAGGAATTCAGAATCCATTGTTATCGTTATTGAAAGATGTTTGAATGAGTGAATTAATTTCATACAAACATCTGATGATCGAATCATGATAGATTCCTCGAGATTCCTAGGCTCATCAGTCATTACAGTCCGAATTTCTCAGCTCCTTTGAAACTGCAATTAACATACATATCGAAACGAATTTTAAACAAAAGTTACATGATTATGACCAATGGAAGCGAAATCTGAGATAGAGAATGATAGCAATTTTCTGAAAAGATGTTATCACACACCGGCATGAAGTTTAATAAAAGGAAAATCCAATTGTTGAAAGTAACCTGTCAAAAAAAACTCTACGAGATAGAAACGATTTTTAAGAGCAACCATCGATTCAAGATTGAATTATAAAAAAACAATCAATGGTCTTATTATCTATTTAAGATGAAAGAATTCAGAGATCTTTAGATAACAGAGAAATGCTGGTTTTCCTGAAAGTAATGCCAAATCTATCTTATATTTTGTGGCCATCAACTTCCGGATGGTTTAAAAGTTGCCTTTTTATAATAGTTTATCATATTTTATATAATGCATCCTCCACGATGGATATAACGCATTCTGCTTTTAAGAATTTTGACCAAACCTAATCTCCAATGTACAAAATGATAATGTACCATTCTAGCATCAGCTGTTGGGCGCTCAGTAAATTTCTCTCAGTTTAGACGTTTTTTTTATATTTGAAAAATTGATCCAATTTTCCAAACTAAAAACGAAGCGCGCATGCTCGAGCTGGTATCAATCCGCGTTGAAAAAAGAAATAAAACTATTCTAAAGAATCTGCATGGTTGCTTGTATTTGAAACCTACCACTTATGAATTTTTATATTTTGTATATACGGGGTGATTCTGAAAAAGTGTGTATAACTGTAAGCAATGACAGAGGTGACCAGAATGAACATTTTCTTTTAATACAATGTGGGTCCGAATTTCAACAGAAATAAAAATGACGCCACCAAGATCAGCAAGTTAATAACTCAGGTTTTGCACAACCTAGAATAATGAATTTTAGATGAACAATAGTGTACATAAAACTCTGAATACTATTAAAGTTTGATCGAATTTTAACGAGTAGTTTCCGAGTTACATACAACACCGTAACACGTGCTGGTTAGTACTGGCATGTGAGCAATTTTACGATTTTGACAAATCTCATAAACTCTTCGTTATCCGAACCATGTTTACATGAACTTTTGTTTTCATCTCGCTGTGAGGAATCACCACCAAAAGTTTGTGACAGGGGTTTAGATACACCCTCTATAACTACCAAGAAACTAATTTTCCACTTATTCATTTAAATTTATGCACTATGAATTATAATTGTTAGCAAAAATATAATTTTCATTCAGCAACATTTTTCATTTTTTGTATTATCCAGGAAGAATGCGAAAATATTGCACCATAACTGGTTCTTGGAAATCACACAGAAAATTTCGTGGTGAATGGACCAACTATAGCGATTGTATGGATATCAATGCCATGAAGTTGCGTCATTATACCCATGTAGGCGCCTACATTTTATCTTTGGCGGCTATTGTACCTGCGTTGGGCATTTTTTTCGCATACAAGTTAGTAAAAAAAAAATTATTTCTAAATTAAAGTTTCGGGCCATTATGGTCCTACTTTTGTTCATAAGTTAATAATAACCTTTCTGTACGGGGTGATTAAGAACGAGTGCAAAGACTTCGGCATTTAGTTGGGGAGGCCAAGTTGAGCAAAATACGAGATATCAGAAACTAACGCCATTTACATATAAAAACACATACAAGTAAACAACTAAGTGTAGCTGAAACTACACCTTTTTATTTACCTTTACACATAGGTATCTTGACGATTTTGAAATTTATCCCAACGCTGCACCAGTTTTAGAATATCCCGCTTATAGAACTCCGTCGGCTGTAAAGACAGTCAATGGCGCACGGCATATTTGAGTTCCTGGTCAGTCTCAAACCTCTGACCGCCCAGAAATCTCTTCATGGGACCAAAGAGTTGGTAGTCCGAGGGGGCTAAGTCCGGACTGTAGGCTGGATGGTCCGGAACCTCCCAACCGAAACGTACCAGTTTTGCTTGGACGACATTTGTCATATGAGGGCGTGCCTTGTCATGATGAAGTCGAACATCGTTTCCTATTTCTGGTCGCTTATCCCATATATCACGCCGTAGTTTAGATAATGTTTCACAATAGGTAAGCAACGTATCAGCAAAGTTTTCAAACGGCGTTGACGGTTGACCGACGAGGCAAGAACTCTGAGTAGGATGCCTTGCATATCCCAAAAAACTGTAAGTATAAACTTCCGAGCTGATGGAGAAACTTTGAATTTTTTGTGAACCGGAAAATGTGGATGTTTCCGCACCATGCTTGCAGCTTTAGACTCAGGTGTTAAGTGCAAGACCCAGGACTCTCCTATGACAATTTCATTCAGAAACACATTTTCCTCCTGCTTGTAATCCGCAGATGTGGCAGCCTGCACGCCATTCTGTTGCTAGTCTGTTCTGGTGTCAGCCTTTGTGGAATCTATCGCGAACAGACTTTGCGGTATCCAGTCTTCTCATGCACCATATATCTCATACAGATCTATAGCACTGAAACGTTTCAATCACTTCATTCAAAGAAATGCGACAGTTTTCTCTCATTGTGTTGTTAATGTCTTCGATAATGGCTAGAGTTTCCGCTGACGCAAGTCACCCAGAACGCTGCTTAAGGCAAAGGTAACTCTTTTTTTTCCGAAATTTTTAACACCATATACACACTTTGGAATAGTTCAGAAAATCAGTACCGTAAATTTCTACTATTTCCCCATGGATTTCAGCGGGTTTCTTACCTTTTGCGAAAAGAAACCTTATTCTTGCTGTCCTTCCACTATAGACGATGTGATAATGGCGGCCATTTGTAAAACGACTGGTTGTACGTATTGCGCGTGCGCAGGAACAATTGTTATGCAGTGTCTGTGCCTTCTTTTTTGGCTATGTTAATTTTTACACAATGATTATATTTCCTCCGTTAAAAAGTAAATGGCGTTACTTTCTGATATCTTCTCGTATGTACAATGAACATATGTCGTATTCCAATCAGATACAGAATTATAGCATGCATTCTGGGGCTAGGGGAACGCCAGACACAACAGAAACATGTAAAAGTATCGTGTATGCAATAAAATGAAATGTGGCGTGATGATGCCAAACGTTCATTCTAATTGAGGAGAACTTTTGCAAAACGCAACATGTCCACTTTGGGAAATTATTAAAATTCACCGATATTCTGTTTGGGAATCAAATTTACCTCATTTTTCCGTGTGCCTTGCAGCAAAACGCTTCAATTTAATAATAAACGCGGGTATTAAAAAATGATGCTCGCTTGAAAATGCATCATGTCCTCCAGAAACTTTTGCGTTTTACGTAAAACTGTATGTGTGTGACATATTGCGCTTTGCGCGAGTAAGCCTCAGTTGCTTGTGGGAGGAAAGTATAGATAACTTAACATAAACAAAAAGAAATGGGACAGCGGCAGCGAAGAATGGTTACCAGCTCCATCGAACATGGGCCAAATTCAGTCAAAAATTAAAAGTTTGACTTTTGAATATAATCAAGGCTTTAATAAATTATATAATGAATATAAAAAATTAGGATTACATTAAAATAATGTAAGTGCGTATCAGCATCAGTAGTATGATACTATGTTAAAGAGTGTGAACTTAAATTATTAAATTTGACTAGTAACTTAGGAACAAGCTCAGGTTTTAGTTGTACTTGTTATATTTATCTGGATCATTAAAGTTCACCCCAAAGAAGAAAAAATAAAAATGCTTGTAACTTAAATAGTTTTATTAAGTTGAGCCACTTAAAAAACATCTACATTCTCTGCAGGCAGAACAGCAACAATATAGTTTCTAAGCAACAGTAACAATGGATCATGCAGTCATCCAAAAGGGGGGAAAAGCAACAAAGGTTTTAAATAAATTAAAAAATAAAAACATCATCAATAAGTTATAACTAAATATTCATTAGTTTCATGCAAATACAAATTACACAAGTTTTGATTATAAAATCTCTATTACTCAACACTCTCCCCTAATCAAAACTGTCCTCTTTAAACCAAGTTCATCCCTAAGTTTTTCAAGTCTCTTTCTACTAAGTCCTTTAGTAAATACATCAGCTAGTTGATCTTTTGTAGATACATATTTTACTTGAAAAACACCTTCTTGTTGCTTTTCTCTGACGTAGTAGTACTTTACATCAAAGTGCTTAGTTCGCTGATGAAACTCAAGATTGTGAATAATCTTGATAGTACGTGTGTTGTCAATAAAAAGAATTGGCATATCTTCAACTTCAGTGATTTCTTCAAATAATCTTTTTAACCATACCAATTCAGCAGCAGCTGAAGCGGCTGCCACGTATTCAGCCTCTGTTGTTGACAGTGTGACACAAGTTTGTTTTTTACTTTGCCATGTAATTATTCCGCCTCCAAATAATCCACAAACTCCACTAGTTGACCTTCTATTGTCATAATAGCATAATTAGCATCACTATATAAATGAAGACTGTATTTAATATCTCTCTTGTATAAATTTCCTAAATCATATGTCGATTTTAAATAACACAAGACTCTTTTTGCTAACTTCATATGTGCTACTGTTGGGCAATCTAAGACTCTTGATAGTATTCCAATTACATACATAATATCTGGTCTAGTACACAATGCTAGATACATTAACTTTCCAATAAGTTCTCTAAATCTTTCAGTGTCTTTGGCTTGTGGAGAATTTCCTGGTTTCTAGCCAATTTCTATTGGAATTGTTAAAGGGTTTGATTCTATCATACCATATTTCTGAATAATCTCTAAAATGTAGTCACCTTGATGAACAAAAATTCCTTCTTTGCAGATACTGATATTCATCCCTAAATATCGTCCAACAGGCCCATGTCTTACTTTAAATTCTGCTTTTAATTCATCTAGGAGATTTGTTAATAAATTAGAGTCACTTGAGGCTATTAATCCATCATCAACATAGAGTACTAATAGAATTTTTTGGGTTTCTTCTTTTCTTACAAACAAACATGGATCTGCATTACTCTGCCTAAAGCCACATTTTAATATAAATTTAGTGAACCTGGAGTTCCAACATCGAGGAGCTTGCTTTAAGCCATATAAGCTCTTTAGTAAGTGACATACTCTATTGGTTCCATCTTCATAGCCTTTTGGTTGAGTCATATAAATATCTTCTTCTAAAGAACTATTTAGAAATGCAGATTTTATGTCGAATTGCCACAAGTTTAAATTTTCAGCTGCAGTAACTGCCAATAAACTTCTAATTGTCTCATACCTTGCTACTGGTGCAAAAGTTTCATCATAATCGATTCCTTCTCTTTGTGCAAATCCTTTACAGACCAGCCTAGCTTTATAATGATAGATTTCATTATTTTGATTCTTCTTAATTGCAAATACCCATTTATTAGTTATTGGTCTTTTTCCTTTTGGTAAGCTTGATAATTCCCAGGTTTTGTTTTCCTTTAAACAGTTCATTTCTTCATCCATAGCCATGATCCAATGTTGTTTTTGAGGAGACTGAATTGCTTCTTCAAAGGTTGTAGGTACTTCACACAGAGCACGTAAAGCATATACATCTTCTCTGAGCCAAGATGGTTTGGATATTTTTCTTCTATCTCTTAATTCCATATGGCCTCTTGTTATATCTTGTTCTTTATCAGTAGCTTGTTCTTCTAAAATATTTTCAGTTTCATCACATATAATCTTTTCATCTTCAGATTTGTCCTTTTTCAGAGGAAAAATGATTTCATTTGTGTTTTCCTTCAAAAATTCTTCTTTAAATAAGACGTCTCTTCTTAAAATCCCTTCACGAGTTTCTGGTATATAAATTCTGTAACCTCCTGATTGAAAGTAGCCAATAAAATGACCGCACTGCGATTTCTTGTCCAATTTCGACCTCTTCTCCTGTGGGATATGTACCATACATTCTGTTCCAAAAACTTTGTATGATTCGAGTGATGGTCCCACTTGATGCATCCAGAGTTCAATTGGAGGTTTTCCTTCCTTTTTTGGACCAGTTCTATTTAGTACAAATACAGCAGTATTCACAGCTTCAGCCCATAGACTTAATGGTAGAGTTGTGGAGTGTAACATTGATCATGCTGCTTCCATTATTGTCCTATTCTCTCTTTCAGCGACTCCATTGTGCTGTGGAGTATAAGGAACAACTACTGTATGCACAATGCCAAGTTTCTTTAAAAATTGTCGAACATCTTTAATATCAAATTCTTTTCCTCCATCAGTTCTCAGTTCCTTGATTGACCTACCTGTCTGGGTTTTTAGTAGAGCAACAAATTCTTTTATTTTCTCCTTTACCTCTGACTTTTCTCGTATAAAGTATATTATTCTAAAGGAGCTAAAGTCATCTTTAAATAACAAGAAATATTTCTTCTTTCCTAATGATTCAACCTGCATAGGGCCACAGAGATCAGCAAATACAATTTCTCCAACTTCTGTTGCTTTATTACTCCTTTCTCCAAACGCTAGATGATGCTGCTTTCCAAATGCACAACCATCACAAAATTCTGTATTACCATCAACATTAATTCCATTTAATTTCAAAATGTTACATACATGCTTCTTATTTTGATGTGCATGGCGATCATGCCACAGTTGCAGTACATCTGTCTGTGCTGTTGCTACATGTAATTCCACATTATGTTCTATCTTCAGAAGTATTTGATACATTCCAATATCAATTTGTAAGCCATAAGCAACTGGAGTTTTATCTTTCAAAAAATAGCAAATTTTGTCAGTCCCATTAACATGAAAGTCAATCCCATGTCCGGAAGCTGCATTTACAGAAAACAGATTTTGTTTCATCTCTGGACAATACCAAACATTGTTTAACGTTGCATTAATCCATTTTTCACCATTATATGTTTTGCCTGTTATCATGCCATGACCTAGTACTTTAAGTTTCTTTCCATCACCAATTTCTACAAACACACTTTTATTGAAGGGGGTATAAGATGAAAAGCTGTTGTCCTTTGAAATGTGCTCATTAGCACCACTATCAATCAGCCACGATTCTGATTTATCACATTTAAGTTTCAAAAGTTCACTATGACACACAAAAGCAACTGTTTCAGATGTTTCATTTATTCTTTTCTTATAGTTGTCTTGCTTCTTATCATTTGATCTCTTTGGCATTCTACATTCTTGAGATGTATGTCCAGGTTTTCTGCAGTTGTAACAGTAAGGTTTGCCATAACGGTCTTTCTTCAAGTGTCCCTTCTTATTGCAATTAAAACAAGTTACTTCTTTTAGATTTTTTGTTTGATGGTTACTTCTACCAGGGTAACTTCTCAAAGTATCATAAGTTTTTCCTATTGCTTTGAAAGCCACTATTTCATCATCATGCTCATCTTTTGCAGTTTTCATACGAGCTTCCTCTTTCATTAATCGTGAAGTTAAGTGAGTCAGTGTTCTACCACTTGCTTCTACAGAGTCCCATGCTGACTGAAAGTAGTTATATTTTGCTGGTAAACTTGTTAAAATTCGTGTAATCAACATACTTTCTTCTATTTTATGTCCTAGTACCTTTAATTTTGCAGCTAACTTTTCTACTCCTGCAATATGTGAAGCTATGTCAGACCCTTCTTTCCATTTATAAGAGAAAAATTTTGTCTGGACTAAACTTAAGTTTTCTTCACTTTTCAATTCATAAACTTCATGAAGCTTTTTCCACATTTCACATGAGGTAGTACAGGTCATAATCAAATCTAGTGGTTTATCTTCTAAAGATGTTATTATCAACCTTCTAGCTACTTTATCAGTCTTTTCCCACTCTCTCTATTTTATCTCAAATTGGGAATCCCCTTGCTTTGAATAGGCTTAGGTTTCTTACCTTCTGCAACTTCTAAGCAGTCCTCACTATCTAGCAGGTTCCTCATGATGAATTCCCATTTCTGCCAATTTTCAGTGTCCTTAAGTTTCACAATTCTGAATTTTTCACTTTCCATATCTTCTTACTAGCTCTTGAAATAATGTAGTATTCTTCTTAAAAGCTCCAAGTAGGCCCACTTTGGAATCCTTCTTTTCACTTCAGCAGGTTATTTAATTCACAAATTTTCTTTCTTCAAGGTGAACCACGCTCTGCTACCATGTTATATTTATCTGGATCATTAAAGTTCACCCGAAAGAAGAAAAAATAAAAATGCTTGTAACTTAAATAGTTTTATTAAGTTAAGCCACTTAAAAAACATCTACATTCTCTGCAGGCAGAGCAGCAACAATATAGTTTCTAAGCAACAGTAACAATGGATCATGCAGTCATTCAAAAGGGGGGAAAAGCAACAAAGGTTTTAAAAAATTAAAAAATAAAAACATCATCAATAAATTATAACTAAATATTCATTAGTTTCATGCAAATACAAATTACACAAGTTTTGATTATAAAATCTCTATTTCTCAACAATACTAAGGTACTCGAACTTAATAAAAACCTAGCAGGGCGATTTAGCTTCGTGAACTAGACTGAGTTGAGCTAGCCCGAGAAGATAGCTCAACTCGATCTAGCCGAGATGCTGTGCGAGTGGGATATTAGATGGCTTTGACGATGCAAGGGCCTTAGATGGCTTTGACGATGCAAGTGCCTTAGATGGCTTTGTCAATGCTAGAGTAGCAGATGCCACATCAAAATGGTTTCTATGCAACAATGGTTTCTAACTACAATATGGGAAGAAGTCTTGGTTTCTTCAAGGGTGTTGATGTGATAGTGCTAACAGCACTTCTTCATTCCCTTATAATCACGAAGATTTTCTCTCCATTCATAAGAAAATCCGGAATAACTTTCTCGGAGACAAGCCGAGGACGATATCGCCGATTAACAGACCAGGGGTGTCAGAATGGTCTGGCCTAAACATAGATAATATTTATCCAGAGTCCATGAAGAATCTGCGCACAGTCCTGGAAAAAAGATAAAACCATCCTAAAAATAAAAGTTAGTTAAATAATTAGTAATTTAGAATGTATGCAACGTATTTATTAGAGTTATTTAAAAAAAATCAATAAATTACAAATAAATTAAATTTGCATTTTTTACAAAATTTAATGTTTGAAACAAAACCTGCTTGGAAATCTACTTAAGATCACTTATAGAAACATTAGCAATACTCAAAGTTACATTTTAATTAATACTTGAATTCTTGAGAGAGAGAGAGAGAGAGAGAGAGAGAGAGAGAGAGAGAGAGAGAGCAGAGCGACTATTCCAAAACCATTGCTGACACCTTGCGATGCATTGAAACAACGAAAATGGTGTCGTGAGCATAGAAATAAAAGAAAACAACAATGGGAGAATGTCATCTGGCCAGATTAATCGTCGTTAACATTATTTCATCCAAATGGACGTGTTTACGTTTGGAGAACGCCAGCAGAAGCCTATGATGTTAAATGCCACCTTCTTATTGTCAAGTATGGGTGGATCAGTAATGCTGTGGGGCGATGTCTTACTGTGGTCTCGGCCCACTTGTTGTCCTGGATGAGTGGTTTACAGCATAGATTATGTCAGTATTCTGGCCGACCATCTTCATCTAATGCTGCAAACTGTATTCCCTAATGTACAACCTCTGTTCCAAGGCGATAGTGCTCCCATTGACATTGCTCGAATTGTCTGAGACTGGTTTAATGAATACGATGGTGATCTACGTCACCTCGACTAGCCCTCAGTCCTCTAATCTTAATATTATATTTTTATGGGGGAGTTTGGAGGCCAAGGCATGCAGTAGGTTTGAACCTCCAAGGACACTTTCTGAAATGGCTACGTAGCGACTTTTTGCAGGAGAAATGGCTACGTATCCCTGTGACTGTTATGCAAGATTTGCATTTGTCCATCCAACAATGGATACAAGCTGTAATAATGCAAAAGCCTTATAATTAAAAATTTTGTCACACTTCACAGGTGTTTTAGTTATTTTATCCAATCCCTGTATGTTTTAGTTAAACGTGGCGAAGTTCGCCTGACGTGAACCGACAGTGCATTGGGGCGTTGTAGAAGTAAATGGTTTTCGCTCACTTTCAAAATCTAAACATAAATCATCTTCAAAAATGCCAGGTTTACTTTGTAATTCTGTCATAAATAGGTGACTGCTATTTTTGTTAAACCTGCTTTTATAAGGTTATTAAATCCTTCTATTATATAACGTTTTTGTACCTAAATAATATTATAACATATAGGCTTTACAGTGGCCTCGTCAAACCTCTATAATATGCTCAATATAAGTGAAATAATTTTTAAATTTCTTATTAATATAATAATTCTTTTTATTTTCAGACAATTAGACGTTCATCGTATCACCATGCACAAAAATCTTTTCATTTCCATCTTTATCAATGGCATTGTGTTCATATTTTATAAATGGTTTATCGTCCTTGGAGAATTAAAAATGACGGACAACGACGCCAGCTCAATTGTTAGAAAAAATTCGGTAATAACCAATTATGATGATCAATAATATTTAAGATAGCCTTAAGTAATGTTTGCTAACGAACACTTGAGTTGTATTGTATAAATACAAAGCCACTTAGTTGATACATGATTTCCATGGCAATATGAAATCGAACAATACAGCAAAGGAACATACACTGGCGGAAAAAAAATCCCAACTCCACGAAGGACTTGTGCTACATGAATGAAATTTGGACAGTATATTCAGCTATGGTATTTATTCAATTGATTCAAGTTTCAAGGTTACAACTTATAGGGGACGCCACCAGCGCCACTCTGTACATGCAAATGAGACATTCCAATGACAAATATAAAGGAGATCAGACGCGGGTCTGTGTCACTTCAGACACTTGTGGACGTGTGTGATAGGGTACGTAAAACATACCTCGAAGGCAACTGCGACGTGAATATGGGCAGCGAACCCAATTCGAACGAGGACGTGTAGTGGGCCTTCGAGAGGGTGGACTTTCGTTCCGTGCTATTGCAGAACGCATGGGTCGAGACATTGCCACTGTGTACAACTGTTGGCAGCAATGGTCCAGGGAAGGTAGGATTACCAGGAGACCAGGATCTGGACGACCCCCGGCCACTGGAGACAGGGTTGACCGGCGCATCTGTATGATGGCTGTGGCAAATCGGACGGCATCTGCAGGGGACATTCGGGCTGCTGTGGCACCCAAAGTCACTCCACGCAAAATTCGAAACCGTCTCCTGGCCAGGAACCCCCACTCCAGGCGCCCTGTGGCATGTTTGCCTCTTACCCTTCAACACCGTGCAGCACGTCTTCAGTAGTGTCAAGCCAGAGCGACTTGGAGGGCAAAATGAAGATCTGTGGTCTTCACGGATGAAAGTCGTTTCTGTCTGGGTCAGAATGGTGGTCGCACAAGGGTCAGGAGGAGAAGTGGGGAAGTCCTGTTTTCGAGCTGTATCCGTCGTCGGCATACTGGCCCCACCTCTGGCGTTATGGCATGGGGAGGGATTTCCTACGACAGCAGGACCCCTGGTGGTTATCCCAGTCACCATGACGGCAAATGTTTACATTTGGATGGTTGTTGAACCCATTGTGCTGTCATTCATGGCTGGTATGCCAAAGGGGCTGTTCCAATAGGATAACGCTCGACCCCACACTGCCGCTGCAACCCAACGTGCTCTTCAGGGTGTCCACATCCTACCCCAGCACGATCACCAGATCTGTCGCCCGTCGAGAACGTCTGGGACATGGTCGGACCCCGTGTCAGGGCTCTTCCACAACCAGCAACAACTGTCGTTGATCTGACCATCCAGGTACAACAGGCATGGAATGCCATACCACAAAATGACATTCGGCATCTCTACGACCATATGCATGCACGTGTGCAGGGTACTAAAGTCCGGCATCTCTACTACAGCGGGTACTAAAGTCCGTGCTTTTCACCATGTACTGGGTGGCGCTGGTGGCGCCCCCTATAAGTTGTAACCTTGAAACTTGAATCAATTGAATGAATACCATAGCTGAATATATTGTCCAAATTTCATTCATCTAGCACAAGTCCTTCGTGGTGTTGGGATTTTTTTTTCTGCCAGTGTATGACGAACATATTCCTGCAATATAACAATGATTATTTGGAAAATAAAATAAATAATACACATTCTAAGATTTTGCCTGCTGCAAAAATACACTGAGCAGCAATTGAGTTAGAGATTACGGCTTAGTAATCATGTAGCACTACCGTTCGTCCCGATTACGGCATTGAATCGACAAACTTTCGGAAGCCATACGAATCCACGACCCGTGAACAACCTCTCATAGTTCTCGAAGATTTGATGGAGAAGATTCTGAGGCACGAACATCTCTCTCAATGCCTACCGAGATGTGCTCGATGGAACGAGGTGACCTAGCTGAGAGTGAAGTAAGGTCATGTCTGTGGAGTGTTCTTCTCACCATCCGGAAACAATTCGGGAGCGATGGCACGTTCACCTCTGAGGAACGAAGTCACACGTACGAGGGGTCCCACTTCAGTCCACGTAAACAGACAAGAATGCCACCAAGTTGAAGAGTACCTTGCTGTCAATAAGGGTACATCGCCCATGTGGTTTGCGCCGCACTCATACCCTCCCATCGGCATGTATTATCATGAATCTCGACTGATCAGTCCAGGCAACCTTTTACCATAAGTCCGGGTTCCTGTGGCGATGTTCCATGCCAATATTACTCGTTGCTCCCTGTGACGTGCAAACAGCACAGGTACCAGCGTGGGATAATGGTTTCTGTATCCCATAGCGAGAAGATGGTTCTGGATGGTTACACGTTTCTGTGCAAAGGCGTTCAATTGCTGGATGATCTGTTGTGCTGTGGCCCCATCTATCCGCCTTTATGATGCAAACAAGCCCACGACGAACCCGCTCATTCATACGCTTTTGTCCACGGCAGTTGGCTGATGCAAGGGTAGTTATGTACTTACGGTACACCCATGACACAACAGCTCGTGAGAATTCCAGTGCCTCTATGACTTCCCAAATAGAGTGGCCCATTCGTCGGGCCCCGACAACTTGCCCAAATTCAAATCCGCTTAGATCTTTCTTCATACCTATAGTGCGTCTCACTATTACTGATTCCTATCTTAGAACTCCTTAAATTGTTGGATGGCTGCTTATGTCATTCAGTTTTCGTTGCCAGGGCGCCCACAGCCCCACATTTGCTTAACGCTAGCTGTCTCTATAAAACAAAAATTCAGTAAAGCTCTGGAATGGAAAAAACAAAAAGGGGGTTGAAAGCCAAGAATATCTCTCATTGGGTAAACAAAAGGAAACAAACTAAAGCATAAAATTATAAAATAAAGATAATCAAATGAAATTTAAAAGAATAATATTACGGGGGCAACATCTTAGGGTGATGGCCCTGGTTAAGAGGCCTGTCTACTCTACTCTTACATTAATGTTGACGGTTCAGATGACCCAGTAGAGTTGATGAGCTGATTACTTTGGCCAAAGGCCTGCTGATGATGGAGATGACTAACAAGACCACCAATATTTGTGATCAGTTTGATTAATGCTAGTACGTTAATTGATACCGTCCCGGACGCCAACTGGCTTACCAAGGTCCGCGTTCGTGGATTAGGCAGAGGCTCACGTTCGAAAAATATGTCCCAATCTCTCAGGGCCTTACGCCCACTGGTGGTGAAAGCAGCACCAACCCCTGTTCGGCTACTCCAATATCACAATCTGTCCCTAGTGTATCTTGAGCTCCTTTGCCCTCGACCACTAAGGCAGGCAAGCCACGTCAACGCATGAAATGGACCAATGACATAAACCATTTTATCATGTGAGCCTACTACGCAGTTACTAAGTTGGAAATCGACACTATAGCTTACAGACAACGTTTAAATAATACTTTCAAAGAGACATATCCTCACATCACAGTCACTGAACAACGGATTGCAAATCAGAGTCGCACAATTGTTATGAACAATTTAATACCCTTACCCACGCTACAGAAAATAAAGCAAGAAGTTGCACAAGAGCTATAAGAACACGAGCCATCTACACAAACCGGCATTAAACACACAGATTCAAACACTAACATTGATATAACTAATGAACTTGAAGACCACACACTCAAGAAGGAACTTCACCATGATATTCATCCAGGACACAACTTGAATATTACACTTATTGAAACATTAAATGACACTCTACCAAGATATCTTGCAATTTATATAGGAACAGATCCCACACAAAGACCAGGTATACCTAAAATAAACATAAACAGCAAAACAAGAGAAATTTTATTTTACATCTTACCACAGTACATTGAAGAAAATCTGTTTAGAATGCATACACCTTTTTATTTACACTGGGGCTCTTACAGTTATATCCACACTTGGAAAGAAACCAATCCATAAACACACACAAAAATTATACACTCAGTAGAAACGTATGGCAAAAGCGGATTGAGTCTGATATTAACGAAATCCGCAAGCATTTAGGTAGACTTACACAGTACAACACTTGATACTATCATCAAACGCAAGAACAACACTTCATCAAAGCAGAACACAAACAAGACGTGAGCAGCACAATCAACATATTACAGAATAAATGGTCACATTAAAATAAAAGTTATCGGCAAAAACAACGCCTGAAGAGATAAAAAACATCCACTCAGCGCAAACAGAACAAGTTATTCGCAAAAAATGAGAAGACATTCTATAAGCAGTTAAACAAAGACTATGCACACACACAAAACACTGGTCTGCCAACACAAACATCACTCCAATATTATTGGTCGTCTTTTTGGTCTGTATCAGTTGAGCATAATAGGGAAGCTAGCTAGAAGAGGAGCAATCAGCATCCACATTACCAAACATGCCTTATACCGACATAACACCAGATGAACTCTCCCAAGTCATTAATACACTCACAATTGGAAGGTTCCAGGTGTAGACAGGATTCAGAACTTCTAGTATAAGCGCTTCACTTGTTTGCATCTGATCCTTGCAAAACAGATTTCCAAAACTTTGCAAAACACCACAAACATTGCTACACTTCTTCACACAAAGAATAACGTGCATGGTACCAAAGACGCATATCACTACAGATCCGCCACCTATCACATGCCTGCCTACATTTTACAAAAAAACATCCTGTATTGCAAACAAAATCCATACACTCATTGATACAAACATCATACTCGCTGAGCGACCAAAGGGATGCCATAGAAATCACATCGGTTGTATGGAGCAATTCCTGACAGCGAGTGAGGTCCTACGGCAAACTTACAATAAAAATCGACATCTCCATGCAGCCTACATTGATTATAAAAAGGCCTTTGATAATGTCCCACGCTCATGGCTATTATACACACTAGGAATAAAAAAAATAAACCAGAGTTACCAGAGTACACATTGTTCCTATCGTTCTTTCTGTCACTCGGGTTATTCCACACACACATTACATAAAAACCTGTCAGCACTAAATATAAAAACACACTTATACAAAACCTTCCAGAAAGTCACAATCCTAAATACACTTGTCACATAGTAAGGAAGTTCCTACATCCAAACATTAATACTCCCACGAGCGTGTAATTTTTCCCCTTCTTTGTATTTGAGTCCCCTCTGCTTGGCCCTTTCTTGGGTCCGCCACTGGCATGAATTACAGCGAGATGAATAAATATATTCCAAACATCAACAAAAAGTGGATTTGTCATGGTCTGGGCAGCATTTGGATGGGACGGAAAACTGACATTGCATTTGTGTGTGGCCGAATGAATGCTAAAAAGTACCAGGACCAATCCAACGATCTCGGTGGCCAAGCAACTGGTCCGCCACGACCAATCCAACGACCAGGATATGTCTCATTTAGGTAATCTCTAACTACTCTTGTGGAATGCGAAGGTGCGCCGTCCTGTTGAAACCACATCAAATGTCTGGTCATTCAAAGGGGTTGGATACCATAGAATCTCCTTGACGAAGTTTGTGCTAAGACTTTTCAACAAACAAGCACGTGCACCTTGAAATTTCTTTGCAAACAATTACTTTAAAAGTTATTACAGTAGATTGCTTGTGTTAATTGTTAAAAATAAAATAATCTAGGCCTACCAACGCACACTGCGTCCCGGTATCATTTGATTGTTCAATGCAGTATTGTAAGTAAACGGAGCTGCGGGGACCACATTTTCATATGATAAAAAATACTTTTAAGGACCTCTTCTATCATCTCCCAAAAAATCTGTACTCAATTCAAAAATACCCTGTATATTGTTAAATCATCATCAAGCGGCCACATTTAGGCTTATTATTGGTAAAATAAGATTAACAATAGCCGCTAGATGATGATGTAACAATATATAGGCTCATTCCATGGAATTTGAAACCGAGGAAATAGTTTCGCAAACGCTAATTGTGATCGCAAACGCTGAAATTTTATTAATTAATATATGATCTTTCTTTCTGTAAAATTTATTTTCACCTTAAGAGGTCAAATGTTGGTTTAGCTTGCTTAATATCAACACAATGCAGATTAATGTGTTTTCTGCAATTTCGGAAATTCTGTTTTTAAACATTATTGAGTTGTTGTTCTTGTGTTACATCTATTTTTCATATATCATAAAATTGCTTGTATGTGTTTATTTTACAATTTTGAACAATTCTCCATGACACTATACCATGATATGTTATGTCGATGTATTTTGGCTGATCTGTGTAAACAAAAGAATGTGGTTGTTTTCGTGTTTCACAAACATGATCATTCCGAACGTTTTTTTCCTCCTCTTATCACAAAACTGAAATTTATGTTTCAAAATTACCTATCCAAAAATAATCATGTTGCCTTATCATAATAGCTAATAATAATTTCAACAATTTTATTTACACTTACAGTTTTTCATGGTCAGGTTTGTGACATTCAAAGTAGTCTTGTGTGTGACACAGTGAGTATATAACACAATGTTGCAATATAGAGCCAAGGCTTCTTGGAGCTCACTGGTTTGACACTGCACTTATTTACAAATTTTTTCATATGAAGGCATTGTTTTATTATTTGCGAATGATATCACTAGGTTGGCAGCAGTAGTACTTCCTTTTTATGGCTCATGCTGTCTGCAATCATCTGCTTATAACCCTTAGATAGAATTCTACGTTTATTGTGAAATTCCAAACATTAGTCCAAAAGACAGTTACAAGTAAAAATCCTAATTCATGGGTGGTCAAATCAAATAAAACATGCACTTACATATAACACTCATATTATTATTGTTGTGCTTATTCTTTGTTTTGATTTCAAATATGGAAAATAATCAGAAGGCAAGGAAGGCTGCCAATCAGAGAAAATACTATTAGAAAAAAGAAATAATGATGCTTTTACGTAGAAAGAAAGACAACGACAGAAAAAAATACGGCTGACAAAAGTATCAAACATGACTAAGAAGGGAAAAAAAGAAACAAAGTGAGGCAGCTAGAGCCTCACACTCTGTAGACTTCTTCTGTAGGGCCTCACAATCTTAGTTTAACATGGTAAGGGCTTCATATAGCTTAGGGCCTCATCAATTCTAAATCCACCCCTGGAGGCAGCTAGGGAACGACAAAGGAGATGTAGAGCTGCAACGAAGAATAAAAATTCTCTTCAGTTACCCACAATTGCTCCTTCTGAACCTCAGACTTTCCCTTGTAAGTGTCCAAAAACTCTTGACAAGGCAAATATTATGATAGCCTCAGTTATTTAGATGTTAATTTTTATGAAGTACTTAATTAGACAATTATCTATTATAATATCTATATTATATATTATACATTATATATATTATACACATACATACACTATAATATCACTGAATTATGACCACCCACTTAGTAATGGGAGTAGCCACTTTTCGCCGCTATAACCGCTGCTAGGCGTCGTGGCATGGACGCAAGAAGTGCGCGGTATGTGTCCGATGGTATGGCAGTCCATTGCGCTTGAAGCTGCTCACATTAGCCTCCTGCAGTCTCTTTTCATGGCGTTCACGACGCATTCGCCATCGCCCGTCAATCTTATGGAGCAAGCTTAGCCCACTCGTCTGTGGTCCAATGGGGGTGCTCACGTGCAAAGTTTAGGCGTCGTTGACGATGACCCCAAGGCCGCGTTTTTCGACACAAAAAACCTCGACCTCGAACTGCCATCGTCATCACAAATGGTATCTACGTCATCAAATGTGCGTTGTCTAAAAAACCCGTTTTTCGACATGATCGTGGTCGCGTTGCTGACGTCAAAATGACGTAGGTGGTCGAGGTGCGCGATTGGAAATCTGCCCCGACCTTCGAGCCGCGTTTGAGTGGTTGAAACAAGACAACGTTTTTATGCTCAGATGAAAATAAAATCTTACCGACGGGGATTGTATTTCTTCTAATATAAAATCAGGGCGGATCCCTCCAGTGTCCACCACACTATCCCATCCAATGAGATTCATCACTCGAAGCTCTTGTCGTTTCGCCCTACCCCCTGTACGTCTAGTAACGAAATCGACTTCCCGAGCTCTTTTTTTCACTCTGCTTCTCCAGTCTTTTCAGTAATTTATCCACTGTTTCCCATCCTTCCTCAATGGCCCAATAGAGTTGAGAGTCTTTTCAGTAAATAAAAAAATGCAATTTTTTGTATTCAGGTTTGCCATAACAAAAAAAGTTGAAGTAACAATAAAAAGCACAAAAATAGATGGACTACGAATTCTCTTGTCTGATGAAGAAATCCCCAGATTTCGAAAGTAGTCATATGGTTCATAAATAAACCAATCAATAAATCATATGCCATGTTTTCCGTGATTTGCGAGAGAATACGATGATTTCCTGTTTTCTTTGCGCATGAGCAGTGACATTATTAATCGCATTACTGTAGCTGTTCTTGACGTAAGTAATCGATCTTAGGAAGTCGAAGATCTCGTTGTTATTGACTCCCGTTTTTCGACTTAACGGGGTCTGAGTGGTGGAAAGATCGAGTTCACCGCGAAGTTGAACGCGACCTCATACGTCATCGCAATCGGGGTAGACGCGCTTGTCGAAAAACGCGGCCCTGGTCAACATGGGTGCAGCAACCATGCGTCGACTGTTCAGGCCCAGGATGCGTTCAACGGTAATGTCGGATACACATCTGTTGGCACCACGGTTGAATCTGGTGGTCAAGTTGATGGACTGTGGCTCTCCTGTCACCATTTACGACTCGTCGTAGGCGCCGCTCACCCCGTTAGTCGATGGCTCCTGACCCTTTACAGAGATGGCGTTGGGACGCGATTTCTGTCCCTGCTGTCCACTCTTTGTACACCAACAAATTGCGCCGTTTGGGAGATGGTGCCACCCTTGCTGCGATAGCGTATTACCATCCCTTTTTGGATGTCCAGTAAATCCGGACGTTTACCCGTCTTGACGCTCGTGCATATGCCGTTTGATGCACCAGCTGTAAAGCTTTCTCAGCCTGTTATGCAAATTTTGCAATGTCTAATCGTTGTTGGGGCAAGCCATGCATGTGCCTTGAAGGAGTGCTGGTCATAATTCATTGATATGACAGTGTATATCTTATACATTATTATCAGGCTGTTGCAAAAGTTTTTCCGGATTTTTATTCCAACACAAAAACGATTGAACTTGAATGACAGATTCAGCTCATGCAGATGCCGGGCACTGGTTGAAAAGTGAACCTTGAACTGTTCTGCGAGTTCCGTCGTTGTTACATTGTGATCTACATCAGTTGCTTGGCGTAGATCACCATCTGAAATCATGATTGACCGGCCAGAGAGGTGCATCTTGAAGAGTGCTATCTCCGCGTCTGAACCGGCGATACCATTCTTCTATTGTACGTAAACTAACAGTGCCATCACCTAAAGGTTGGCAAATGTTTCGGTGACATTGCGCAGCACTGATCTTTCCAGAATACTCGTAGAAGATTATTGCTCGAATATGCTCGCGTGAAAGGTCCATTTCAGACCGTCGATGGCAATTACAGATGTATAGTCAGAAAGTTGATTCTTGGTTGTAATATAGCAAAGATATTCAGGAATCGAATGCAATAATTTGGTTGAAAAAATATGAACACCCCCTTCGGAAAATGAGCCCTTCTTGGGCACGGGTTCTAGAACCGGAAGAAACTTTTGCAACAAACTGATATATAATGTTTATTACAATAAGGTTATCATACCAGGGTATAGTTAACTTGATGGGTACCCAATCTTTGCCAGCTGTCACATACCTGATCACCGTCATCTATCATTAGCATTCTTTGTTTGTCAGTTCTTTATACATCTGTAAAAATATTCACAACTTATTTTTAATTTATAATTCACAGAATTTTGAATAAGAATCAATACATGTCACAAGCTACTTCCATTTTTTGTCATAAACATGATCAATCTAAAAATGAATGTTAACAAATGAGAAATTATGTGTAATATTTGTTGCTAGTAATGTTTACTGCGTTGTTGTTCTTGCTTAACTAATAAAATAATCTACATCAGTTTTTAGATATGTGAACCTTATTACCAAACACGTATGTTGTATATGTTCGTACGTTTGTCATATACGTGACCGTGAAATGACCCTATACAACTTTTGTCCGCAGGCCTTCTCTCTAGGAGGTGTTGGCTGAGGTACCGGTCTTGTCGCTCAAAACCAACTCAAGTCGCGGCTTCAAATCCTGCTGAGGGTAATATTATTTGTTTTTCCTTTATTAACAGCTTTGTAAAGCAAGCTAGGTTGCAGTAGGCTGATTGAAATAGATCCAAAGAATATTTGTCATCCTCAATACCAGACTAAAGGTAAAAGTGGAATAATAAATTTAGAAAATTCAATAAAACAATTAGCGCTTGTATCAAATTCTATAAAAACTTCGGTAGACGTTGAATATATTGTATCTCTTGGCAACCGACCAATGATTTCACTTATCTTTTTAAAATTTGAATGTGCTCTATGAATAATCCGGATTTATAACACATGTTAAAGCCACAATAGTCTTCGATTTAACTGCCTAATATGACGTCATCCATCACAATAATTTTATTTGACACCCATGCCGTCTATTAAAAAAAAAACCAAAAAAACAAGAATATTTTCATCTTATTTTCTTCTTAGGTAACGATCCTCCAAGTAGCGCCCGACATTTACAATACTCATTTCCAAAAAAGTTGGGACAGTGCAAAATATATAGAAAAAACAAAAAGGATGATGTAACAAAACTTTCTCGCGAATACAAAATAGCAGATACGTTTATGAAATGACATAAATATACTGTGTGTACCAAAACATTTTGTATCGTGGCCGGGACGTTCATTTTGAATAGGGGTGTTGCAACACGTTCCAAAATAGTAGGGACATACGTTGTAGAAAGCGCCGTTAGTAGTGGAACCTTCCGAATTGTTCGGGAATAATCTAGAATGATGACGTCGTACTACATTCCGTATAAATAACAGTTGCCATCCGTCGTTCAGGTAACTTATTCGGAACGATGGGTCGTGGCAAGCCAGTTAGCGAAGATCTTCGTGTTCAAATCATTCAAGAATCCACAAACAACATTTCTCAGCGTGCAATAGCCAGAAGATTTAACCTTTCATCATCTACAGTACATAATATTATCAAGCGCTACCGAGATAGTGGTGAGATCACAGTTCGGAAAGGCCAAGGTAGAAAACCTATTCTGAATGCTCGAGCTCTTCGGATCCTCCGACGCCACTGCGTCACGCATAGGAATGCAGCGATTACGGACATAGCCACGTGGGCCCGCGATTTCTTCGGGAAGCCATTATCGTTGAATACTGTACGCCGGTGCATCCACAAATGCAAACTTAAGTTATACTGTGCACAACGGAAGCCATACATCAACAAGCGACAGCAACGTCGCCATCTGATATGGGCTCGGGCCAATCGCAATTGGTCCCAAGCACGCTGGAAGAACATATTGTGGTCCGATGAATCAACCTTTAGTATTATTTACGGAAATAATGGACGCCGTACACTCTGGACCAAAGACGAAAAGGATATTCCCGCGTGCTACAGGTGTTCGGTACAGAAACCACCGTCTGTCATGGTCTGGGGATGCATTAGTGGACATGGAATGGGAGACTTGCACATCTGCAATGGCACCGTCAATGCTGAAGCGTATATACAGATCCTGGAACAAGCTATGGTGCCATCTAAGAGGACGACGTCAGTGTATATTTCAACAAGACAACGCCAGACCGCATGCAGCGCGCATAACTTCTGCATGGCTACGTCGGCAGCGCATTCGTATGTTGGATTGGCCCCCTTGCAGCCCGGATCTGTCGCCTATAGAAAACGTTTGGCGTATTATTAAACTAAAACTACGACAGCGACGACCCCGGACAGTTGAACAGCTGAAAACCTATATCCAACAGGAATGGGACAGAATTCCGTTTACGGTGTTAGAGAGATTGGTGTCATCGATGCCCAGAAGATTACAGTGTGTCATCAAGAGGAGAGGTGACGCCACACCGTGGTAAACGCCGTGCTGTCCCAACTTTTTTGGGAGTGTGTTGCACGTGCCAAACAGGAAAACCACCTGTATCTTTCTTTAAGCATATAAGATACTAGAAGAGGTACCCGGCGTTGCCCGGGATTATTACACTTGGGATGTAAACAGAACAGTCTCAAAAATTAAAATAAATTTTGCAATATCTTAAAAATAAACACATGAAAATGCTTAGAATTAATACAGTAAAAATTCTTAATGAAAATTCGAAAAAAATCTTTTTAAAGGCTCAAAATGGATGGACTGCTCCAATAATTTCTTACTCAGATAATCTTACTTCAGATCTACACTTGATGTTGTTGCAATTTCCACTCTTCTCTCGCTGTGTTGAAGCAAAATTTGGCCTTTCATCACTTTGGGTAGTCTAGCGGTCGCCAATTCTTCTATTTACTTGCTTCCCATTTGCTCAATACAGCACGGAGCTAAAGGTTTGCTTTCTCTGTCGTCTTTCCACTCTTTCTCAATAGTCTGCTAACTCTTCATTATCTCCAGCTAGTGATCATTTTTAAAGATTTTCAAGAAATTGTTAAGTACTAAGAACTCTCTTTTCTAAGAAAAACCTGAATAACAGGAATTCTATGCATTGTTACTAATTGAAACTTATCCATATTGCATCATCATTTTATGTTCATTGTTATAATTCTTGGAAAGGATTGCTTTATCATTGCATCATCATTTTGAGCTCATTGTTATTGGTGAATTGCGTGTTGAAACCATTGTTGATACCTATTGTTGCACAAACTTTTATTTGCATTGTTGGTCATGAGATATATATTGTTGGTCCGTGCAGAGTGTTTGTGAATTGCGTGTTGATACCATTGTTGCAAAAACTTTGTCTTGCATTGTTGGTCATGCGATATTTCTCATTAATATGCCCTGCCATAACCATGAATATCGATTTTTTATCAATAATTATTATTTTTTCGAAATCTGAAGTAGACAGTGACCTTCCTCATGCTTTGAAGATCATGTATGCGAAATTTCATCAAGATCGGAATAAAACTGTAGATTTGTATAAAAAACGTACACACAGACCCACAGACGCACAGACCCACAAACATCCTTCTTTATATATATAGATGTGATCCCATGCCTAATTTATCGTTTATGTATTGTAATGCGTTGAAATAAACGGTAATACAATAATCCAAACAAATGTGTTGGAGTTCTTCTTATATGTTGCACTGTCCCGACTTTTTTGGAAATGAGTATTGTAATTTTCACCCGGTATAAAGAAAAGAGCTAACATGTTTAAAAAATATCAATCCTTTATCTCTTTCCTTTCAGCTCAAAAGTACGAACTTTCTGAAAACTCCTCGTAGAAACATTAAGACTAATCAGTCATGTAACTGAATTATTAAATTATTTGTAATGAATATTTCTAACTTAGCCATTTTTCAGGTTTCATGTAAGTTTTTGTTCGTGCTGACGAGGTACACGAGGGTGACTACATATATGTGGATGTTTTGCGAAGGATTTTATCTACACAAACTCATAGTTGCTGCCTTTGCAGAGGAAAAGAATATCATGCTATATTACATCATTGGTTGGGGTAAGTACCAAATAAAACAAAGCTTAAAATTCGCTATATCTTTTAGATCAGAAACCAAATTAAAGTTATTTTCAATTTTTTTCTAATACTCTGAGCTTAAATGAATTCATATCAACAAAAGTTTTTTCAGATTTTTGAAAATTTTCTAACATGTCGTAGTAATCTAGTAATTTGACTATTTAATCGCCGTGATAATTTCCATAATTATATGAGCTGTCCACAGCTAGAGCTAACAACCAGCATGTCATCAAATTTGCTAGGCAGATTGTTTGGAAGATGAGTAGCAAGATTACTGAAAAAAAACATCAAAAAAACGCAGATGTCATGAATTGTTTCAGACCAGAGAACACCACCCTAATGATTCACCATTCTGCAGTGTAGCCTTTATTTATTCTTCTAAAATCCTTACATACAGGGAGTTGCAGATAACTACAGGGCAGTATAACGGGAAGCCTACCCGCTCGATTGCAGGGGCCGACTCGGTCGATTGGCAAAATGGAGGGAGATGAAGGTGGCCTGCAGCAGCTAGCAGCTTCCACTGTCGGGGAGGGAGGATGAACGTCAAATCTCTCATGTTTTTGATAAAATTACTCAATTAAGATTTGATGTCGAGCCGGCCCCCTGAAATCGAGCGGGGTGGGTTAGGTTAGGTTAGAGATTTTACGTAATACGCAATGATAATACCCAAGCGACTCGAACCCAGATGCTCTATGTAATCTAGCCACCTAGTTCTGGGCCGACTTCTTGGTCTCTTATGTGACCACCGACTTCTAGGAAGACAGTTGCGGCATCCGTACATGTGGCCATCCCGAAGGAACAGAGCCCTCTCAATGCGAAGAAGTAGTGGTTCAACACCTAAAGACTGCCCCATAGATGAACACTCTATCCAGTAGGGAACACCTGCCAAACATCCCAGGATCTCATTTCGGCACTTTATCGATCATTACCCGAGACTCATGACCATAGATAAGAATGGGGACAAAGATGGATTTGAAAAAAGACGACTTGGCTTTCTTTCCTAGCTCAAGTTTGTTACAACGGATCACCACAGTTCGCGTCAGACACTGCTTGCTTTTGATTTTATTCCAAAACCCGGCGTACGACTGTTACTGCAACAGCGTAAACTGTAAGTTCGATCTTATTTTAAAAATAATTGATCTGTGACAGAACTGTGATAATTGAAAGGACTGCGATATTTGACAGTTTTGCCAATAGTAAAAAAGTCGCTCTAAGTATGAAGGCGATACTAACACAATGTGTCCTGTTACAATGTGATCAAGTCACTACTGTCAATTTGACAGTTATAACCTAACACATAAACACATCTCAACTGTCATATGTAAACCTTTCTCTTCAGTGACAATGGCTCATCGGTTTCTTTTTTACCTCCCTCATTGCTCAATTTCCTCGGCAGACTGTTGTGGTGGCTTATTGCACGACCACTATATTTTAAAAATAAAAAAGTTAATTATACACATTTTATGAATATTATAAAATCAGAAAAAATAATGTTATTTGCTTTTGATTTTATTTGATTGTTTTTTTTTGTATTTTATAACTTTTCCTTTATTCAACTTTTCCTTTATTATTAGTTTATTCAACAGAAAAATTATTACTATGCACATATAACGAATATCATAAAATGTAAAAAACTAATGTTACCTAGCTGTGACTTGAATTGTTAATCAGTTTCATAATTTAATTTGAGTGTTACTATTTTTTATTAAAATTAAAAAATAAGAATCGTATACATGTAATGAATTTCGTTATTTAGAATAGCTAAATTACTAACTTAGTTTTTAATTTGATTTATTTATTTATTTTAGTATGCTATTTTTAAATGTCAATAGATGTATATCATTAAATCTTTGACAATATATTATTGAACCGTAGCCTACGAAAGAGAAAGATTTCTTTATTAGTCATTTTCGTCGGCTGCGATTTTTGGATTTCAACAATCAGTGTTTTTTCATTTGTTGAAAACAATGAAGGTTGTATTGTTGCTCGTTACTATGGAAACGGGCACGGAGCAGGAGGATTTAGCATTTTATATATAGGATTATTTATTGCACACTCCTATAATGTTTCTGCGATTCCCTATCGGAGTGTGCGATTCCCTATCGGAGTGTGAAACTGATCACGTGATTGCGATTCATACTCTAACCGAACAGCCGTCAGGGTCATAATAAAAAATAGCATTGAAGTCTACGGAAAAACATTTGAGTTCGTGGAATCGTATTGCACTTTTAAATAACGATTTAAGATAAAATTTGATTTAAATTTAAAATGAATTTAGTCTCCTTATAATGGGGAAAAATCGTGAAATAATAAAAACAAAATTAAAATTAAAGTCACCAATCTTGAAAAAACTTGGGAGATGAGAGAAAACTCAAGGATGTAGTCTATTAAAGATGGTAGAAATAAAACCAGTCTATTGAGGATATAGATGAAGTTCTTGTGTAGATGATGTTGATAGGGGAAAACGATGATCTTGAAGTACAGATGAAATTTTGAAGGGTTGATCCAAATTTTTGGGATAAATTTCAAATAAAAACGTTTTCGAGAATTTTTTTCTCATCATCAGTTGATTAAATATTTGAATGTTGTAAACAGTTTAAATAAGAATGTAACAATTGATATAAAGGTGATGAAGCTAAGTTGATTGTAATTGTTGGTTATGATTGTTGGCTATTGTATATTAGGGTGATTGTTGTTAAAAACATGTAACGTTATTTGATCCTTTAAGGTTGAGAGGTCAGGAACATGTGCTTGATACACAAGGCCTTTCAAATATCCCCATAACCAAAAATCACAAGGGTTGAGATTAGGCGACCTGGGTGGCCATACCATGGGAAATGCACGACTGATTAATCTGTTGTCTGAAAAATGTTCTCGCAAAATCTGCTGCACCTGACGTCCGTAACGTTTTCAATCGCCGGAATTCACGAAGGGCAGCACTTGCATTGTCGCTCTTCTGATAAAACAACTTGACTAATAACGCCCGGTCAGGCAGAGTAAGCGTCATCGTCAGGCCATTCGTTCGTGAATGATGGGAAATCCTCAGCCTTGCCTTTTATTGTCATGATTGTTCAACACGGAACGCGCTTATGCAAATGTATTCATTGTTTTTTTGAAATAAGCGCCCCCTATGGCGACTTTTGGTACTTTTTTTTTTTTTTGCAGAAATCGAAACTGCATGTTCCACTAAGTATATACACCAAAATGTACTGCATTTGGCCTAATAGAATTCCCGCTAGCGAGCTCTGAACACCTCACGTTATTTCTTGCACACCCGGTATATACAAAAAACTATTATTAAATATTTTAATGACTCCAGCGCAGTAAAATAAAATGTATTTTAAATAATTGTTAACCAACAACTTATTAAGAAATCTTTTATTAATTTATCAAATTAAATCAATGTAAACATAAGGCCTTAAAAGTGTAGAATATTTATTTGTTGTATATAACTAGTGTTAATTTTGATACTTTTAGTTTGAAGTTGTAGTTAATGCTTTGTTTTACACTGACTCAAAATCTGTTAAAATAATAAATATGAGGTTCCTCATCTCATCTCATTTGCAGAATGTAATAAAATATTAGACATGGCTCACTTTCATTAATTTTTGCTTTTTCCCTTTTGTTTTGTTTTATTTATCATTTTGCCATTTGACTATATAAAATGTCTTAATTATAGCAAACTGTTCCTTACACCCTATGAACCAGCTGTCTGACGCATAATTGAAAAAATATTCTACCAGCCTTGTTTTAACGTCATTCAAATGTAACAAATGAGGAATTAGTTCCTCGGTAATTTTTTCACAAGCCAATAGAAAATAAACCTTCTGCAGGCACAGTTAAAAAATGAACACTTTCTGATTCTCCCCACTACTTTTTCAACAGTAAAAAAGTTTGGTTATCATGAGATAGTTCAGTATTATCCTTGAGAAACGTATTTCTGCAATTTAAGCGATCTATGATGAAAATTATTTCTTTGGAAATATAACCAAGCAAAATCTAAGCAAAATAACAAGGACGTTTTCTTCTGGCATGGAAATTATCACTGAATTTACATCTTCAGCAAAATGCACTAAACATCCAGCATTGTAGATTTTGATTTTAGGTTTTCTATCTCAGCCAATCCTAATAAAAATTTAGCTATATCATTCTGACAATTTGATGCTCACTACGTTTTAAGAGAGATTAAAAATAAATAATAACGAGAAATAAAAATACGCTTTATTAATACATAATAGGTTTCGTACATTTTGTAATAAACTCGTACGCAGAAATACCTTATATTCAAGGCTTTAATGAACAAAATTTGTACATAACTATTATAAGCTAGACATTTCAATATCCACTAACAATGATTGGATTGTTGCTAGGCAACCTACAGAATGGCGTAATAATGTATGTTATAAATGACTGTCACGGAATTTTAATGATTCAGTTTTCAATCGTTTTCGCTCTAGAGTATTTTATAATTCGGAGCGAAAGCGAAATCGACGTCGACAGCGTCATCATCAGCATCAGCTCGCAGCAACCAATGAGGGAGGAGCGAGCCTCTCCTCTGCGAGCTCGACGCGAGAACAGCGACGGAGAAGTAAAAGGAATTTGGCGTCTACCGAGGGAGGACGGAGCAAAAAGAAACTCCTGGCGACGAACGACGGAGGACATCGTGATTGCCTGGTGTTCATTTCGCCGGAGGAGAGGGCTCGTCCTCAAGTCTTTGCAACGGAGACGTCTACGGAGGCGGCGAGTGCCTCGTTGCGTGATTCCTGGCTGTGCGGAGAAGCTTCGTTGGCGGAGAATGCTTGCGTGGCAAATTGCGAGTCTCCGCGGCTTAAAAAGTGTACTACGACGCCGTTCGACGTGCTGCCTCGTGTGCCGAGTGTTACGGTCGCCTACCAGGGTTATTTCTTGGTGAGTGTTTCATTTTCGGTAGGCCGTGCGGCCGATATAGTCAGAAGATCCTTCCCTGAATTAAGTCGCCGTGATATGTATTTTAATACGCAGGTGTGTGGTCTTTGGCCCGGAGGCATGCGGGCCTACTTCTGGAGCCTTTTCGGCTTTGTCATCATAAAATTCTGAGTGAAATGTGCTCTACCGTTTGTGAATTATCATATTGTGTCAGGCCACGTTCTTTAGCCTAAATTTCTTGTCTGGTAATTTAATGTCAGCGTTTCAACGTAAATTTCATTTAACCAGTTTTTATGTCTACTACTTTCCACAGGTTTCTCTTGTGGCATGAAATCGTCAACGTGAAAAGATTCTCACATAGTGTATAAATTCCTGTAATCTTTTCTAGTTGTAAAACTTTATTCTTAATGGACTTCCCCGGACTTGGAACTTTACTGTTAGAGACTTTTTGACAAAATTTATTTGTCTAATTCTTTTTCTCGCTATTTGGACAGTTTTATTTCGCGAGTGCGCCGTTCCGAGCTTTCGTTTGCTTTTGTGTTCGCTACGAAGTTTGTGTGAACTGTTACTGTGAATTTGTGCATTTGCTTAATTGAATTTCAATTCACATGTTTATATTTAAGCCTTTGTATGCCGTAATGTTTATTAAATGTTTTACTCGTTAGCTGAGAGGTTGGTCCTTATGTAATCGTTTTTAAAGCCGACCCAGTTAACTTGCTGTTTTTCTATTTAGCTTATATCTAGTGTTTTAGTTTTAAGCTATTTAACTTTTTGGCTGTTAGGCTTTTGTTCTTAGTTTTTAGCAGCTCAGCTGCCTAATATTTCCTTTATAGTAGTATTCCTTTGAAGTCATTTAAACTTGTAGCTTGGTGTGCTTTTGTTTAGCTCTTAAGCTTTGTTTTAGGTTATCTGACTGAATTGTAATGTAAGGGCTTACGTTTTAGGCCTAGGATGTAATTTACTACTAGGTTAAGTGTGCCTTGAAGCATTGGTTTATTTTGCAAGCTTAATCTTTAAGCTTAGGTTATTTCACACTGAGGTGCAGGTAAAGTTAACCTATTTGTATCTAAGTTAAACCATTATTTAACTGCATTTTTGTGATCTGTTTTCATAATTTTATTTTTGCAAGGAGGTGCCCTTTTGGCTCCTCATTGCTTTGGCAACTTTACGTTATTTATAAAAAACTTTATTCTTTTATTTACTCTATTCTTGTGTGCTGTTGCATGATATTATATTTCCACTGCGCTACTCCTAAAATTTAGCCATTAATACATGTGACAATGACATTATTGTTATCACATTCACCCCACCTTAAAATTCCGCAATATAGTTATCAGGAGGTCGTCTTATAGGCGAAAAACGTCTTACCTCGGGGTCTCCAGTATGGGGTTCAGAAATTCGACTTGATCCGGAAGTTCCGGTGTCCAGATCATCTGCTGGGTCGGGTTCAACCACCGGTTCTGTTATAACTTCTCCAGTGGCAGGTTGTGGCGCTAAATTCTTGTTGGATACCGTCGCCTCTCGACCATCACCTAGACGAACATAAGAATAGCCGGGGTTGGCCTCTAGGAGCTTAACTTGTTCTACAAGAGGTTCGTATTTGCTGTCACGTACATGTTTCTTCATAAGCACGGGTCCGGGTAATGATAGTCATGTAGGGAGTGATGAACCGTTGACTGAGCGGAGAGGATGTGTAAACATACGCTCGTGGGGAGTAGCATTCGTCGACCTAGTGCAGTGCAAAGCATCATTCAACACTAGCTTCCACTGTGAAATTCTTAAGTTTTTGTCTCTTACGATGAGTTTGATAGTTTTCCAAATAATGCCATTGTATCTTTCGATCTGTCCATTTCCTTGAGGGTTGTAAGCGGTCGTACGACTAGTCGCTATGCCTCGAATTTGAAGAAATGATTTAAGTTCCTGTGACATAAATGATGATCCACGGTCTGAATGAATGTATGAGGGGTTTCCAAATATTGCAAATAATTGAAGGAAGCATTTAATAACACTTTTAGCTGATAAGTCAGAGCATGGAAAAGCAAATGGGTATCTTGAGTATTCGTTTCTGTAAAACCTTGGTTTTAATTCTGCACAAACTGAGCATGACGAAATCATTTTCCTTATGTCATCTACAGAGCACGGGAGGTTCTTACAGCGTATCCAGTGAGTCATGCTTGTTATGACAGGATGACCGATATCACGATGTAGTTCATACAGTCTGGTGAGTGGATTAGTAGTAGCAATAGTAGCTAATACAAATGGTGCGCGAGAGAGGGCATCTGCTACAGTATTTTTTTTCCCCGGCCTGTAGATGATGTCGTACTTGTAACAAGATAGTTCTAGACGCCAACGTATGATCTTCTCATTCTTTATTTTGCCGTGTTTATAATCAAACATGAACGAGACTGACTTCTGGTGGGTAACCTTGTGTGAAATGATGTTTGATCAAATAATGTCTCCACTTACGTATCGATTCTATGATGGCATAAACTTCTTTCTCTACCTCTGAATGTCGGCGTTCACTGTCTGACAGGGTACGAGAGAAGAAAGCAATGGGTCTTCCGTACCGGGAAAGTGTAGCGGCAAATGCAAAGTCTGAAGCGTCGGTTTCAACAAAGAATGGAAGATTATCTTGTATTGATGTCACAACAGCAGACATTACATCAGATTTTAAATTTTCAAAAGCTGTTTGAACTTCTGGCGAGGCAGGGAACGGTTTGCATTCA
This sequence comes from Rhysida immarginata, assembly GCA_023313115.1. NCBI lineage: Eukaryota > Metazoa > Arthropoda > Chilopoda > Scolopendromorpha > Scolopendridae > Rhysida > Rhysida immarginata. Next base: position 1,336,682 of record JAHWFO010117657.1, on the reverse strand, counting down.
ACGAGAGGACGAATTTTGTCCGAAAAATGAGATATCCATCTAGAATAGTGGGAAAATAAACCAACGACTCGACGAAGTGAGGGCATGTCTTCTGGGAAGGTGAGTTATTTGAGTGGACGGAGGCGTTCTGGATCAGGCCTGATTGTTTTATCTTTGATCGTATATCCCAGTAACGTGACGGTTCGTGTAGATAAGTTGCATTTTTCTTTATTCAGTGTAAGATTAAATTTTTTGACAAGTTCCATGAAGCGTTTCAGGTTGAGGTCGTGTTCTTCTTGATCTTCGCCACATATGGTTATGTAATCATAAACGAATAAGCGAATCGATGACACGTTGAAAAGAAGGAACTCCGTTTGTGACGCCAAAAAGTATGCGCTTAAACTGATAAAGATTGCTACAAGCTTCGAAAGCTGTGTATATTCTGTCTCGTTACGCGATCGGTATTTGATGGTAAGCGCTCCGAAGATCAATTGTGGTGAATACTTGATACTTTGAACTTTTAGATACGATATCCTCGATACATGGCAGAGGATAAGCATCGAGTAGCATGGTCAAAGAGTAATCAATGACCATTCGTTTCTTGTGATTGGCGTTCGAAGTCAGTCATACCCTTCAACCAGTTCTGACTGATATTGACTATCAGGGAAGACCATCACGTGTTTTCACTTAATTCACAAGCCTTTCTCTGCTTTATGTATGAAATGCCAAAGAGAGAACAGCATTTGGCAGTGCACAGGCCATTTATACATGGAATGGTATAGTGAAAAACGTGGTTCCCAATATTATTTGTGACCTTTTGAACCGGAAATAGTTCACCGATTTTTTCCACCAACGAACTCAGTCTTCCGATTTCTCTAAGTTGTCGAATGGCGAAACGGAAGTCGAAAATTCGGAAGCGGTCGAAAACTAGAGACCAACAGACAGACAGACAGACGGACGCACATTGTGAAAACATAAGTACCTAGCGGTCCTAACAAGCGTAATACAGAAAAGTAATATAACACACAATTGTATATAATAGCTTACAGTGCCAGTGCATTTTACCTATTGCATATCAGAACGCCTATGGTCCTTAATGTACAATAACATAGTATATTTTGCTTTCTATTATAAACGAAATCTTAAAAATTAAAAAAAAAGTTACAAACAACTTTATTATCCTTATAAGTTTCGCTAAACTACACAATGACCGATTATTAGATTGCATTATATAAGATTATAAAATACTACATGGAACACGCCAAAATTGTTTGATTGCAAATAACTGTGTGGGTTCATAAACAAAGAAGTCACAATCAAGAATTTTGCTAGCATTGATGATCAAATTAACAACAATTATATACAACAATTAACGACAATAACAGTGATCAATGCGCATGCGCAGAAGTGTCGATTTTGCTCTAAAAAAGTGCTTTGCGTTTTAATATACAGGGTGGCCCATTTAAATGTAGACATGGAAATATCTTGAAAACAAAGCATTGTATGAAAAAATGTCCAAAATCAAAAGTGAATTATTTCGCAGGGGAAATTCATTAGCCAAAGAATTAGCCCCTTGTGAGGGGGGGAGGAGGTAATTTTGAAATCTTAAATAAGAACCCTATTTTTAATGGTATATTCAGATTGTACACAATATTCGAGAAATGTTATATTCAATTGATCCAACCGTTAGGAGATAGAGGCCCTTTTAAAGTTTTGAACCCAATTTTATCGATGAAGACAAAAATATAGAGGGTGGGTCTTGCAGAAATTCCTATTCTACTTTTTGATGGTCTTTAAGAATCCGAAGTTAAAATTTTAAAAAATTCAAAATATTTTAGTGCACAAGCAAAGTCTTGGCGGCAGCAGTCCTATGGAGGCAGAATTTGTGCATGTATATTGAAAAATATTGGAAGTTTGAAATTTTCACTTCGGATACTTAACGGCCATTTAAAAATAAAATAAGAATGTCTGTAAGACCCACCCTCTATCTCTTTGTCGATAAAATTGGGTTCAAAACTTTAAAAGTTTCACACTCTCAAGGCCTCTATCTCCTAAACGGTTGGATCAATTGAAAAAAACACCAAGAATAAAACAGTTCTCGAATATTGTGTACAATCTGAATATACCATTAAAAATAGGGTTCCTATTTAAGATTTCAAAATTAGCTCCTCCCCCCCTCACAAGGGGGTGAGGGCTAATTCTTTGGCTAATGAATTTCCCCTGCGAAATAATTCACTTTTAATTTTGGACATTTTTTCGTAAAATGCTTTGTTTTCGAGATATTTCCATGTCTACACTTAAATGGACCACCAGGTATAGGATTTAATTATATTCATGGCTTGGTAATGGATCGAAATATGTACGCCTAAGGCGGTAAATCCACAGGAATCTCAAATCAGAGGTACTGGGAAACGTAAACACAGAAACTCGAGCTCCAATTCAATAATTTCCACGATAATTGGCAACCGAACAAATACAGGGTGATTCAGTCAATTTCTGACCATTTCAGTACTATGATTTATTGATCCATTAATGTTTACAAACTTAGCATTTCAGTATGATATTTTAGGCAGTTCAGAGTTTTTATTCCCATGGAAAAGTCTTGATGATATGCTCAATGTGGCCACTACGAACGTTTTGAACTGCTCGCAGCCGAATGGTGAAGTTGTTCATAACTCTATCCAGGATTTCTGCATCCACAAGGGTGCAGCATTCGACGATGCTTTGTCGCAGCTGGTCTAGGGTTGTTGGTGCTGTAGTGGGTTTTTGTCAGGACTCGTAGGGGGCCAAAGAAAGCCACCCCCGAATCGATCTGGAAACTTGTTTGAAATGACACGATTTCCGAATTTCTGATTGAGAAAGTCTAGCACTTCATATATCGAAGCGGTATATGCCTCCTTCGCAGCTCAGGGGATGAAGAAGGTTTCCAACATGTTAAAGTAAGCCTGTGACGTTACGGTGCCCTCAAAAAAGAACGGACCAATGATGCTTCTTTTGGAAATCGCGCACCAAGCCATAACCTTTCGTGGATGAAGAGGTGACTTATGGATCTCATGAGGGTGCTGGGAACTCCAAAAACGAACGTTGTGTTTATTAAAGTCACCTGACAGATGGAAGAAGGCCTCATCTGACACCCACAGGTTGTCCACAATGTCCTGATTGGCTTTCATTTCTGCTCCAAACTCCATCGCAAATTGTTGTCGCTTCTGTCTTCCAGTATCTATTAACTCCTGATAAACATGATTCTTATACGGAAACAGTTGTAAATCCTTTCTCAAAATTCGCCACGTCGTGGTATACGACAGCCCTTCTTCAATGGATAGGCGGCGAACAGATTTTTTGGTAGGGAAATCGACCAACCTTGTGCGAACATTTTCGACAACTTCGGCCGTTCGAACACGAGCTTCGCTCCCGCCTTTTTTCTTGCCTTTAACACATCCAGTGGCACGAAATTGCTTGACAAATTCCATGATTGCTTGCCTGCCTGGTGCGTCTCGACACTTATACTCCTTCCGGAATTTATTTTGCACGGTTACAGGTGATTTTGTCTCGAAATACTATTCGACAACCTTGCATTTCTACTCTGTTGATAAAGCGGGCGCCATTTTTCAACAGTACGATTTTCATGCAGCGCCGTTGCAACAATACAAACTCCAACTATTTAGAAATTCGATATGGTGTTCATATTCTTTCAATTGTTTATCCCTAATGGAAGTCATTCGAGTGAAATGGTCAGAAATTGACTGAACCACCCTGTATATGGCATTTTCATGGAAAGTGATGTCTTATTAATAGGTTAAAATACGATTTCAATGAAGATTACTGAACACGCGTTTCACGACGCTATTGTACACAAAGCTGGTTAATGCACTACTGATGCTAAGTCTAGATGTCATATCTCTATATTGCACACCGGCGAAGGCTTTCTTCTATAGGGGGTGTTGGTTATAGCCCCTCAAATATCCTCAAAGCGCGCGAAAGTCAAAGTGGTTTAAACGGAGTTCATATGACAATTGTGAGAAAGGAGTATACATTCTAAGACCGAAAGATTAAGACTGACGAGATTTAAGCATTGCCATTAGAGCGAAAGTGATATTCGCGATAAAAGTGATAGAAGGAAAGTGGTAATTTACACCAGGAGCACAAAATGAATAGTACGTTAGAAGAGTTGTCAGACTCACAATCAAGAGTTAAATTTTTGAAACAGAGATGTTTAGGGTTAGTGTATGGTTTATAGCTGTCAATGTAAAATGTAACCATATCAGAAGAATGCTTGTTTCCATGTGTTTCTATATCGAAGTGAAGAAAATTGATTATGAATTAGCGAAAGTTGTTTGATGATTTTATTACGTCTGTGAAAGGGTATCAGGTCAGTTCGTCGAGCGTCAATTCGTCGGAGTCAATTCGTCGAGGTGTCAGTTGGTCGGGTGGTCAATTTGTCGGAGACAAATTCGTCGGATGTTTCAGTTGGTCGAGATAATAAATAAATGATCGGAAAAAACTTTAATAAAATTTAATAACGGAAAATTTTTTTGTTATTAATTTTATTACTTGAAAGGTAAACAGTAAATCCTTTACTGTTAAAAATCAGTATTTAAATACAGCTTTTGTAAACAAGGTGCTACAGAGACTAAAATGAATTCAAATGGTCAGGACAATTGGACCAAACTGCATATACCGCTTCAGTATCCTTCATTTTCAGAATGAAATTAATAACTGTATAAAATTAATTATCGGACAAATTGAGCGCATACAGGAAATTCAATTTTTATTAAGTAAAAATTAAATAATAATATAAATATTAAGCTCCATGAGCTTTTATATCCTATGGCCGATTTCCGAAATTTAACACAAAATTTCACGTTGAGGGGAATGGTTCTCAAGCTCCCATCAAAGAACCAGTGAATTTGGAACTGCAATGTGGACAATTGGACAGTTTGAATGAATCTATCTTCTAGAAATGCCAAGAGCTTATTAATTGTAAGGGAGTTGTGTTCCATCATATATAATACTTTTATATATAAAGCTCTTAATAACCTTTAATTAATATCTCTTTCTCACTTTCATTCTTTTCTCAGTTTCCACCCCTCCTTATGATACCCGTTTTCATGTCTCCTTAGCTTCGCCTCTGATTAGACGCAATTATAAGATAATCTTCGATATTTGTAATGATCATTTAATAACAGTATTTTTTTTCTGGTTCTTTAGATTGGAGGAAATTAAACTAATTACATAGATATTTGTTAATATTGGTGTTAACAAAATAGTAAAAGAATGGAATAATATCTTCAAGTGGATAGTTTACAAAGAAATTGGGGTCGTTATGAATATGTGCATATGCTAGTCTGCGAAATGTGGATATCAAGTTGGAACAAAGATCCCAACATGAAATTTTGTGTTAAACTTGGTATATCAGCCACAGGATATTAAATGTTTTGGCAAGCTCATGAAGCTTAATATTTATGCTATTATTTAATTTTTACTTAATAAAAAATAAATTTCCTGTGTATACTAAATTTGTCGATAATTAATTTTATACAGTTATTAATTTCATTCTGCAAATGAAGGATACTGAAGCGGTATAAGCAGTTTGGGGCAAATATCCTGACCATTTGTCAACAAGATCACGTTCATTGTAGCTACAATTCATTTTAGCCTGTGTATCACATTGTTTATAAAAGCTGTATTTAAATACTGATTTTTAACAGTAAAGGCATTTATTGTTACTTTCTAGTAATGAAATTAATAACAAAAATTTTTTCGTTAATAAATTTTATTAAAGTTTTTTCCTGACCATTTATTTATTATCTCGACCAACTGCAACACTCGACGAATTTGTCTCCGACAAATTGACTGCCAGACTAACTGACACCTCGACGAATTGATGTTCGACTAATTGACGTCCGACGAACTAACCACCCGACTAACTGACACAGTCGACGAAATGATGTTCGACGAATTGACGCCGACGAATTAACGCTCGACGAATTGACCCTCGACGAATTGACACGTAACCCTGTGAAAGGACACGTCAATGGAGTGAAGTAAAACGAAATAAGAAAATGTTCGAAAATAGTTTTTGTAAATATGGAAGAAATATCTGTCTAAATTTTGACGATGTCCTGTATTTTCTGGTATAGATTGCAAAATACCATCAGCTAATATGGTGTAGGAATGAGTGGTAGCGTTAACTTGCTGAACAGCAACCTCTACAAGTTTTGTTCCATTACTTGTCAGAGTTCTACTACCGTGCATTTCAAGATTGGAGCCTGATCAGTGTTGTAAACATCAGACAGAGATAATGCTTCCATTCGGAGTTTTGCATCACCTACAAAAACGGTAGCGTCAACAGTTATGTCGTGTTTTTCTCTTGCCTCTCGAATAGAAATCATTTTGTTTATTTTTTCTTGAAACGATTCTGGTGATTGATTTAAATTTATGCAGCCAATGCCGTTTTGCCGAAAACTGGCTAATGAAAGTGCACTACTTCCTCCTACAGCCCAAAGACGCAAATCCTCATCATGGATAATCATATTTATATTGCATGCATCTATAAACCGATCCAAAGTGACATTCCAAATGGAGCGTAAATTTTGGATTTAGCTACCTCCTTCATCAACATACTTTGCAAAACGATATAGCTGTTTCACATTTTTGACAAACCTAAAGCGATATTTTTCCATCTCAAATTTCAATTTACCTTTTTAACCCAAGGACCAGTAATCAATAGACTGGCATTAGCACTGATGGTCGTACCGATCTCTAGGTCATCAAAAACGGATCGCTGACTGCTATCATAAGTCGAGATAAGATCCGGCACCCTATTTGTTACCCTATACCAGCAATTGTCCTTTAACAGCGCAATGTGATTGGTTGCATGATGACGTCAAAAAAACGTCACGTTTTACAAATGGAGGCGCGAGATAGGATCAGATAGGATATTCACGTAACCCTTCAAGCCACCCAGGTGGCCAAGTGGCCAAGTGGCTAACACGCTGACTTCTGAGTCGCTGGGTCGTGGGTTCGAGTACCATCGCGGGCTTGCTTCTTTGTTTTTATCCTCTTTCAATGATAATATTCTGTATAAATCTTACCACTCTGTATCTCGTGTACATATCCAAATAATAAATAAAAAACATGCAATTTATATGTCATTTCCTTATAAAAACAAACCAATTTTAACTTGCAAAAAAATAAGCTACCTCCGACTTCAATAAACGGAGAAAGGGCTTTAAGAAGAAGAAAGGAAGAAAGACGTATCCCTTCAACTACGTTTGCGCATCATCACATAAATAATAATGCAATAGTCTGCATGGTCGAGAATATGTCAGCTTTCATTATTTACCAGCAAACAAATCACTTAGAGAAGCCTGGCGACACAAGTTGGGAATTGGGAAGAAATTAACAAGCAACACGAGAGTCTGCTCAAAGCATTTTATTTCCCAAGATTTTCTACATCTTGAAGGCAATTTCAGTTATTTTCAGTAAGGTCTTCAGTACGTTTATTTCAATAAGTCTTGTAAAATTATAATTCCAAACGATCATGACAGAAATCAAATTTTATTGAATTTTTGGTAAAGAAATGTGCATGGAATTAATTAACCCCTTCAGTCACCTTGGCAACATATGTTTCCAACTTGTATCTTGGACGTTTACCTTGTCAAAAGTGCGGTATTTTTTTATGTTTTGTAAAATTTCGTACTAAATAAATGACATGAATAAAATCTGTTGATTCTCTAATAAATATATCTATTTCGGTAGCAAATATAGCCATGCATGTAAAAAGATAATAAAAAATGTTAATAAATAAAAAACTGCTGGTTATGTTTAATGTAACAGTATCAATATAATAAATGTAAAAACAAAATTTTTACAATCGAATTTAAGGTCTGTGTCTAAGGGGCTACATAATCTAGATAAACGTGATTATAATGTTCATTACATTGCCTAATTTATTCAAGGTTGCTGACGTTTTTGCATGCCATTGATGATTTAAAAATTCTTTATTTTCTAAATCTTTCGTCAACTATTTATTAGGCGGGAGGGTAATATAATTATTTTCTTTTTTGCGGTTGATAGTAGAGGCACTGCCTATTTTAATTTTAAATTATCTTTTTAATTAATTTATGTATTACTTAGGGCCCTAGCCTTTATATTTAGCAAACTCTTTGATTTTTTAATAAATTGATTAAAATCAGTTGTCGGTTGTATTTTCTGTCAGAAGCGGATAAAGTAGTCTTATCCGTAAAATTGTAATTTTAGCCGAATTTGGTGGCGTCATCAACTCCTCTCCAAACAGACTCTGAAAAGTCACACACAACCGTGAATGTCGCAAATGTCGAGCTCGGAAACCACTCCTTACAACAGAAATGACCTCATCATCGCTGTTAAATCGTCTCCCACGAAGTGGCTTATTCGATTTTTTAAATAAGGCCAGGAAGGTGCCCAGTGAATTTTTCCTGTGTAGGAAAACGAAGAATCCTTTTTGTGCGAGGCGATTTCGCAGCGATGATGAGGCCATTACTGCGGCTGGAGATGGGCATCTACATTTACGGGAATCACGGGTGAAATATTGATGGCAGAAGTGTGTGACTTTGCAGGGAGTCTGAGTGGAAGGGGATTTTGACCCCACAAAATTTGTTTGCCGTACGATCATACCTTGTGGAATTATGCCGCCCTTCGTATTGGATCATTTTATTGAGGAAGTGTATTTTCTCTTTGTTGTTTTTAAAGTACCAAATACCAAGATGTTTCTTGTCGCAGATACTTTTACGTATTAGCAAGAACCCAAGAGAACCTTTTATTTCGCCCGTTTTCTTATGAAAGAACCTTGCAGCAACTTGAATAATAATTTTAATTAAGTTAATAACAAACAAAATAAGAAGAAAACCACAATTCCACAAATGAGATTTTTATTCTATAGCTATGAATGTACATTTCGAAGATCTTGTCCTCTTTAACACACCAATGAAGAGGGCAGGGTCTTCGAGATGTACACTGTCATATCAATGAATTATGACCAGCATCCCTTCAAGGCACACGCATGGTTCGCCCCAACAACGATTACACAATGTTATTATTTGTATAATATTTTATTTTATTTTATTGTAATTTTTTGTATTTTTTGTATTTTCTTCTTTTCACTTGTATCCATTGACCCTTTGATAACCGGATATAGTCTCTCTTTTCGGTCCGCGAATGTCGCGACCCCCCTCTCTCCTTTTTTTTTGTACTTTGTGTATATTTTCCCCCCATTGGCCTTCTCCTTTTATTCCTTATTGGTCAATTTTTTTATTTCTTTCTTTCCACGCTCATTGCTTATTCTGTACCGAATTTTTCTGTATATAAAGGCCTGCGAGCCTCTTGTTGTGTATCCTGAAGAAGCCGGGAATAAATGGCGAAACTAGTTGATAATTCTGTTGTCCACCTTTTATACTGTAAAGCCACCACTCACTTCGTTAGTAAGAACAGTATTATGATCCCTACTCTTTCCGATTGCAGAATTTGCATAACAGGCTGAGAAAGCTTTAAGGCTGGTGCATCAAACGGCAGGTGCATGAGCCTCAAGATGGGTAAACATCCGAATTTAACGGACATCCAAAAATGGATGATAATAGGCTATCGCAGCAAGGGTGGCACCATCTCCGAAACGGCGCGATTTGTGAACTGTTCCGCTGTAGTGAAGGTATCAGGGACAGCAGGGACAGAAATCGCAACCCAAAGCCATCACTGTAAAGGATCACGAACCAACGACCAACGGGGTGAGCAGGGCCTACGACGACTCGTAAAAGGTAACAGGAGAGCCACAGTCCATCAACTGACCACCAGATTCAACAGTGGTGCCAGCAGACGTGTATCCGACATTACCGTTGAACGCACCCTGCTACGGATGGGCCTGAACAGTCAACGCATGGTTGCTGCACCCATGTTGACCAGGGGTCATCGTCAACGACGCCTAGACTTTGCACGTGAGCACCGCCATTGGACCACAGACGAGTGGGCTAAGGTCGCCTTCTCCGACGAATCAAGGTTTTTGCTCCATAAGATTGATGGACGATGGCGAGTGCGTCGTGAACGCCATGAAAAGAGACTGCAGGAGGCTATTGTGGGCCGGAAACAGGCTGGTGGGGGTAGTGTACATGTGTGGGGGATCTTCTTTTGGGAGCACATAGGTCCACTGATTCGTCTAGAGGACAATTTGAAAGCCTGTGGCTATCTGTCAATCGTAGTAGACCAGGTGCACCTGTACATTCTCACGACGTTCCCCCATGGTGATGGTGTATTCCAGCAGGACAATGCACCCTGCCACAAGGCACGTCTCCTTCCGGATTGGTTTGAGGAATACTCTACTGACTTTCGAGTGCTCCCTTGGCCCGCTATTTCGCTGAACATCAATCCAATCGAACAATCGCCAAATACGGCAGCTGGACCCTCCACCTCTGACTTTAGAAGCTCTGTGGACAGTGCTTCAAGCGGAATGAACTGACATACCATCGGACACATACCGCAGGCTTCTTGCGTCCATGCCACGACGCTTAGCAGCAGCGGCAAAGGGTGGCTACTCCCATTACTAAGCTGGTGGTAATAATTCAGTGTATATCTGTTGCTCCAGAATAAAAATCCCAATTGTGAAATTGTGGTTTGTCTTCTTATTTTTTTTTACTACCGTTTGTCCACAGTTTCTGGCACTATACCATGAGTAGTATTGATTAAACTTTTTGAGAATTTGTTGAAGCCTATAAATAAGAACAAGCCTTGGAATAAAGTGCGTTTAGAATTTTAATAAATACTACTCTGCAGTTGAAAGGATAATCTGGTATATTTTATACTTAAGAATAATTTTATAACGCAAGAGAAAATGTAACTTCGGTTTTATCTTTTCACAGGATTTCCAATTTTACCTGTTTTCATTTATAGCGTGCTAAGAATGAATAATGCAAAAGCAGACGAACGGTACGTTTACCGAATGAATCATTAATTTCAACTGGTGTATGATTATTTCTAACTCTATATTTTTAATTATTAATTTAACAGTTGCTGGACTTTCCCAGTTAGCGAGTACGAATGGATTATAAACGCTCCAAATCTCCTTAGTCTTATAGTAAAGAAAATTTAATGATAAAACTATTGAATTCTATATTAGTTCAAGCAATCAATGTTGAGTAAAATATATAATACATTTCGCAGGTTAATTTATTGTTCTTGCACAATATTATACGTGTACTGGTAACTAAGCTGAGAGCTGCTCAAGTCAACGAGCCGAGTCAATTCAGGTGAGTTTATTTGTCGTAAACAGCTTATATTAATATTCAATATGGCTATACGATTTTTTGTCGAATAAAATTAGATTTAATTATGAAACTGTAAATTATAAAAAAAACATTTAAAAATTTTTATATATCCCAGCATATACAGGGTCGGGACACATTAATATGACCAACTGCTAGTATGCACAACAGCTCGTCGACGTGGCAGAGAGTCAATAAGTCCTCGGCGATCAGTGCATCCCGTAATTCCATCACCGTGCGTGGTGGAGGGTCCAGCTTGCGGACATGGCGATCGAGATGGTCCCACAAATGTACAATGGGGTTGAGGTCCGGGAAGTTGGTGGCCATGGGAGTAGCTTGAATTCATCCTCATGCTCCTCGAACCAGTCCTGGACAATTTTGGCCTTTTGGCAGGAAGCATTGCCTGTTGAAAGGTGCCACCACCCTGAGGAAACACTGTCGACATGAAGGGGTGTACCTGGTCTGCGACGATCGTCAGGTAACGAACAGCATTTAGTGTACCCTACAACGGTATCAGTGGACTCACACCATACTACGAAAACATGGTCACCAACTTGTTCCCAAACAGTCACACCTCCTCCACCAGCCTGTCGTCGGCCAACGATGGTGTCAGGATGCCTGTTCTCAGATGCTTCACGGCGAATTCTCCATCGTCCGTCCACTCTGTTTACCAGAAACCGCGACTCGTCAGAGAAAGCAACCCTTTCCCACTCGGCCGAGGTCCGATGGCGATAGTCCATTGCGAATTGGAGGCGTTTTCGGCGATGCACAGGCGTCAACGTGGGTGCTGTTACCATACGCCTGCTCCGGAGCCCCAACCTCAAGAGGGATCGTTTCACTGTCTTGGTGCTGACACGCCTAGCGGCCCCACTGTTCATTTGCTGTTTGAATTGCTCAACAGTGGCACGCCGATTGCTTTTAGCCAGGCGTCGTAACCGACGCTCGCATCTAGGATCGACGGCTCCACAGTTACCTCTTTGGTTGCTCGAAACTGTTTGGGTCGTCCAGTCGCGGTACACTTTCACAACGGCAGCCGTAGAGTTCACAAAGGTGGCAGTTTCTGAAATGCTGCCCCCCTTGATCCGATAGCCAATGATCATCCCATTTTGGAGGTCCGACAGGTCACTTGCTCTGCCCAAGTTTGCGACAATTGCTGTGTTAACGAATGCTACTACACGTCTGCTGTTATCAGCTTTTAATGATATGCAATGATTTTTCATCTGCATCCTATGGGACCTTCCAACATGTTCGGGGAGAGGTGGTCATATAAATGTGTCCCGACCCTGTATATGTACCTGTATAACAAAATTCTAAGATCAGAGGTTAAAAAAGGAGAAATTCACAATAAATCAGCAAACTATATTATGCTTCATTATACAAAAAAATTATTTAAAAAAGACCTTTACCATGAAAATTTATTTTTATAACTGAAGCTTTACAAAATACTTGTATATTCAGAACTGTATTGGCCGAACACCTATTTTATCATAAATCATTTTATTTGAGAATGCCTATTATCTTCTTCAAACATCCTTAAATTATTCATATACCGGGTGAATAAAATGTCCCGGAACGGTCTAATATCTCAAAAAATATACGTCTTGTCAAAAAGAAAAAATACGTGTCAAGTATTTTATGAAAGCCATTTAACGGTGCAAAAATTAGCCCTCTGCACCGCTCGTAGGGGGTAAGGTAGGAGGCAACTTTGAAATTTTAAATGGGAACGCCCAATTTCTTTTGCAGATTCGGAATCTACGGAAAATATTACATTAATTTTACACAAAAAGTTTTCATATATCTTTTATAGGTGGTGATATTAGTACAAGAAAGTCAAACAAATACGAATATCTCGAGAAGTACACTTCATATCAAAAAAGCATCCAATATTTTTTGAAAGATACGGTATTTAATAGTGCTAAAATATTAGTTGTGCTTTTCAGGGGTGAGCGGGGGTATCGTTAAAATTTTAAATGGGAACCCCTATTTTTTATTGTAGAGTCAGATTCTTCAAATTTCTTATCATTGCTTTTTACTGTAAATGGCGCTATAATCACATGAACATAAAAAATACTTTTAGCATAACCCAGGAATAGAGACGTGGAGTAGTTTTCTATTCCCTTTGTGGTGAATTTTTTCTAGTGAGTCCCCTCGCCTCTCACAGAAAAATCACCCAATCACTTTATGCCGTAAGACGTTCAAAATGATGACATTCCTGTATTTAACTGTGTGCTAACTGGTAGCAAAATTGTTTGGATACGTTATGAGATTGGATACGTTTTTAACTTGAAGGGGACTACTAATTTGAATTTTTTGCCATTACAACGCCATCTGTAAAAGATTTTAAAAAATTTTAGGGGGAAAATTAATGTAATTTTTTTTCCGTAGACACCGAATCTGCGAAAAACAAGAATTTAAGGCTCCCGAGGAAGGTAAAGGAAAGTAGCAGAAGCCATGAGTTCATCTATTTTTTTATTGCTTCATCTGTACTTTTTAACCCCCCATTCTTTTTAATCAAAAATTGATTTTCTCGAACCTTGTATTTAGGAAATATAAAAGAACACTCTATCTTCTTTCCTTTCTCATCATTTTCGATCGAATGATATATGACACTCCATATGTTGCCATAGTTCTAAAGACCAAGTGATTGCCACCCCATAACTCCGACCCTATTGGGGCAATTTGGCCCAAACTTGACAGTAGTGTTGATCTTGCTTACAGGAACCTGCATACCGAATTTCACTCTTTTATATGCTTAAATACGCGTAGACGTTTTGGTCCCCTCTAATTTCCCCCGAAACTCCGACCCCAGTGGGCCAATCAAAACCAAACTAAATTGTGAAGGTGCAAATGACCATAATAAGCTACATTCCGAATTTCAATTTTCTACCTCAAAAAATGTGGAACTTATGAAGGAGACGGACGGGCGGACAGACGGATATTGTGAAAACAATAAGTACGAGGGTTCCTATTTGATATTGAGGGCTCAATTCTTCCGCTACTTAATAATGAGGGTTCCTATTTGGAATTTCCTACGAAGGGTGCAGGGGGCTAATTTTGGCGCTATTATATAGCATATCAACAATTATTTGACAAGTATTTTTAATTTTTTTTGGACAAGACGTGTATTTTTCGAGATATTAGACCGTTTCGAGACTTTTTATTCACCCAGTATATACAGGGTGATTCAAAAGTTACTGTACAGTAGGCTTAAGCAGTACCGAGCTTAATCGATAAGTTCCGTGCAAGTGGAACTGTGCTGGATGCACCACGACCGGGCCAGTCGCCGCACAGGAGGAGAAAGTGCTTGAGATCCAGGACAGAATGTTGCAAAGACCCAGTAAATCTCTGCGTCGACTCTCATAACAAAAAAACTTGTCAGTAACTGCACAGCAACTTTTGAATCACCTTGTACTAACAAATTTATGAATTGCTGAAGTAATAATATACTACTCAAAAAATTTTACAAAAAATTTAATTTGTTTTTAAACAAATGAGGTACGTTTAATACAAGATCGTTCAGGACTCGCATTTTAAAAATATGTAACTTGTCTCAACAAAGTAAGCTGCCTTTGTACGTAATAACAGAAAGATAGTACGGTATTCATTAACGACGCTTCATAGAGCATCTCAGTATTATTATTGTATTGAAATAGCGGAAGAAAGTTTGTTTTTAGCATATGGATATCTATCTACTATTACTAAAATCCAAGCTCCGTGATTTCTGTCCCTTTATAGACTCCGTCCCTGCAATTCATACCCCGGAACCACCTTTTGTTATGGATACTTCTGGCCGTGTAGGGGACGATAAGGGGGGGGGGGGTTATCCCAATTTCGGGTTTTTTTCCATAAAAAAGTTTTAAAATTAAATTCATTTTGCCTTCATCTCTATGGAATTTTGGCTTTGTGATGTAGTTTGTGACGTCATGTTTGTTTGCCAATGGGTTTTGTTTGTGCATGTGGTGATTGTGAATTAGCGTGTTACCACCACACGTAGCCTAAGAAAAAGACAGGCCCCGGCTTGGAAAAGTCACCTGACTATAGTAGGCTATTCAACAATCCAATCTTCATTGTTTTCAACAAACTAAAAAATATTGATTCTTAAAATCCAAGATGGAAACAATGAGGGTTACATTATTATTTAACCCCGGCCGAGGACGACGAGGATTTTTTCAGGGGGAAAAACCTGAGAACACGCACTTCCTTCGGAAGGGAAGTAAATCGTTGGTCCCATGCCAGCTGCACGTTAAAGAACCCTTGCGAGGCAAAATTTCTGGCCCCTATAACGCTGTCCTGAAATGACCATAGTAGTTGAAAAGGACGCTAATACTAAACAAACCAACATTATTATTCAGCCTAGGATGATCAGATGACTTATCCGCGCCGTGGCCTATCTTTTTCGTCGGCTACGACCACCACACAAGGCCAACGAGAGACAGGCCAGGGCACTCAAAAGTCACCTGATCATCGGGGTCCGGGCAACTATCCATCCTTCATTGTTTACAACAAACGAAAAAATACTGATTGTTAAAATCTAAGATGGAGACAATGAAGGATGAATAGTTGTCCGGACCCCGATGATCATGTGACTTTTGAGTGCCCTGGCCTGTCTCTAGCTGGCCTCGCCACCACAGTAACGACGTAACTATACTATTGTTGGAAATAAAATAACAAAGCATAGAAAGAGAATTTTGAAGAAAATTGTTGGGCATAAAGCAACAAAGCGTGGAAAGAGAATTTTTATGAAAATTATTATCGCAAAATGATTGCGCCCTCTGTTGGCGGAATATGAGCAATGAATTCTGGCCAGCATTTATCCTAAAGGCGGATGAGTGACATCCTATGTAAATATGCATGTTATTTATATGCCTGTAGTAACAAACTGTCCCATTCATGTATATGGCCAATCTGTATTTCGTAATGAATATAAGACTCATGGAGCTTTCAATGTGAGAGAGAGACACCAATGACTAAAATACACATATTATTGCCAAGTTTTGTGCAATGAGGATAGAATTGTTTTTTGGCAATAGAAGAGAAATTGATATTCCTGAGAATGAGAAACGATTTAAGGATCAAAAGGTTATGGTTATTGACTAAAAGTTCCTTTGATTGTTCTCAACCGTGTCAGAATAATTATATAAGAAATATTCACTAAAAAAGAACTCAATAAATTTTTTTTCTCCCCCCTCCCTTAATAAAAAGTAAAAATATCCGCAAAAAATCCCGGTTTTAATTACTAAATTAATTATTAATTAAAATAACTGAAAACCGAATCTGATAAAGGTGATTTAGGTGTATCTCTCACAGGAACCGAGTCTATAAAGCGGACAGACAGACAGCACTTGAATTTATTAATAGTGGATGGGTGGATGTATGGATGTATTATTTTGTATATTATTATTGTTGTTGTTGTTGTTTGGGGATGCCAGAGGCGGACCCAGGAGAGGGCCAAGCCCAAGGAACTCAAATAAAGGAAGGAGGAGAAAATTTTTTTTATTATTATTATTTTTATTATTATTATTATTAAGAAGTAGAACTATGTCGGATAGCCAAGGCGACCTCTGCCTCAAGAACTTTAGATAGTTATAATATTCCAGACTACCTTTATAAGGGTTGTTTTGAGGTTTTAAAGTATCCTTTTAGTCAGATATTTAATAAATCAATTACGTTGGGTATTTATCCCACTGCCTGGAAACAAGTATACCAAAGAAGACCTCCCCTAAAATTCCGACTAATTATAGACCAATTACTGTCATAAGTTTTCCTGCAAAACTGATTGAATCATATGTGGCTAGCAATTTGTCTAATTTAGTTGACCTCTATTTGCCAGAAGAGCAACATGGTTTTCGTAAAAAGCATTCAACTCAAACAAATCTTTCTGTATCACTACATAATATTGCACATAATCCAGTGCTCTTGCTGGAATCCTACTGAAAAGCAGATTGGACAATGAATGGCAGTTGAACTCTGGGCCACCATGTACTTTTTAAATGATCGATAGCTATTATTTAGTAAAATGCGATTTTCTTTTAATTCTTTAAAGGAAAGCGGTTCGTGCTACATTGGTTCTCGTTCCCTTATTTGGTCTTCATTTCATCTTGACCATTTATCGACCTTCTGCAGCCCCTTGCAATTGGTTGGAAGCCTACTTATATATCAACTATTTATTAGATGGCTTACAAGTAAGTGGTCCTTCATTAATGATTGATTTTTTCTTGTTCTGTAAAAGAATCTAACGGAAATGGGCACTACAGTCTTTCACAACAAATCGGTGCATTTCGAAAAATGATTGATCAAACGAAATTTTACATGCAACCTATCGAGCGGATATGCAAATGAATAAATTTGGGAGTTAAATTTTCATACAAACAAGCTTTTAAGAAATTAATACGCCTTTCGGTTCCTAATTTTATGCTCTTAGAAGAAATATTTTCAAAAGAGAGGAGCTGGCTAGTGGATAAATTCTAATAAGCAAATTAAACATTGTGTAATACAATAATTAAATTGAAGAACGTTGGGGATTTTTAAAATATGAGGATTAGAAATTTAATAATGAAATTAGCACAGGAAAGGCATACCACAGATTCCATTTTATAATACCTCAGTATAATCCCCAATGTTGTCCAAGACTGGTTACTATCATCGTCGTAGCTTCATAATTCCGTCAGCAGCCCCAGGCATGTTGATATCTCGGATGGAGCAGTGACTACGCACATAATTTCGGGAAAATGAATGTGTGCAAAAGAAGGCCGCGCAGGGACACCTTAATTATTGGAAATAAACCAAGCCATGGAGACTAAGATCTAGAGAATATGCAGGTGATAGAGTACTTCCCATCCCCATCTTGGGAGCAGATCACAGACAACACCAGTCATATGTTAACAGTCATTGCCATGGAGGATAATAAGTGTAATGGTGGGAAAGTGACGATGTTTTCTCCGCAGGACTTCGCGAATGTGAATAGTACAGAGGGTTAGGCAGTTGGATTTGATCACTATACAAATCAGTTTCTGGACGAAACCAAAGGGGTTGAGGGGGTAAAGTGCTCTGGTATAAAAGGAATGGGATTATACGAGAGTCATTTTTAAAGTAAGAATCGTTTTGTAAAAAAAACAAAACTACTACATATATGAATAATAATAATTATTAATTGGAGATATGTCTCCAAGCATAGGCAATGATTTTTCAATTGAAAAATGGAAGGAAAAATTCTGCGGCCCGGATTCGAACCAGGAGACATATCTCCAGTTAATAATTATTATTATTCACTTGTGAGTTCATCAACTTTCTGATGGTTTGGAGTGGAGAAATTCTCGATCTGCGGGCCAGGTTCCCGGCTCCCATTGGGCTTTCAACCGTGACAACTTGGTTGTCTTTAAGACACCTTGAGATAGCTTGGCTGTCCGTGGTGTCTGCGATAGCCCAATTGGTAGAGGCATCGGCCATGATAGTCGAGGTTCCTGGTTCGAATCCGGGTCGCAGAATTTTTCCTTCCATTTTTCAATTGAAAAATCATTACTACATATATTTTCAAAATGTTTTCTTTACCAGATTCTATGTACCTTAAACTATTTTTTCACATAGTTTTCAAGTTTATTTAAGCTCTTGTCATAGCACTCAATGTACTTCCGCATGATCACTTCATAAAAGCTATCGCCGGAGAAGAAATTCACGTATTTTTGACTTGTTCATCTTCGCTGAAATGCAGGCTGCCGATGACCTCCTTTAGGTCCAGGAACAAGTAGTAGCCACTAGATGCGAGGTCTGGACTGTAAGGCGTGTGTCAAGTTGTTTCCAAATAATCAGATATTTTTGTTTGGAAACAATTTAACCACCCGCCTTACAGTCTGGACCTCGCGTCCAGTGCCTGTATTGGGATCTAAAAGAGTTCATCTACGGCCTGGATTTCAGCGACGATGAAAAAGTGAAAATTGACTGACTTTCTTCACCGGCGGCAGCTTTTATGAAGTGATCATGCGGAAGTGCCTTGAGCGCTCTGGTAAGTGTATAAATAAACTTGGAAACTAGATGGAAAAATAGCTTAAGGTAGATAGAATCTGTTAAAGAAAAAATTTTGAAAATATACAGGGTGTTCTCGAATAATGTGTACTTGGGGGGGGGGGGTGATATAGGGATCGAATCTAAGCAACATTTCCCTCTTTCATTTTTTTCTCTGGGGCATTGTTTTTGTCACGGATTTCAGAGTAAAGCGCAGAGAAAGTTTGATAGCTACTAAATGAGACCACAGAGTATAGCTTTTGACTTAATTTTATTTAATAACCTTAAAAAAGAATGTTTTAAATGTATAAAGTATCAATACCAAGGGGTGCCGATCTTGCTTGGACGCAAGAAACGACAAAGGATAATACCTTGCCCGAACGGTAGTATAACACTCCGTTTCACAAATAAATAAAGGAAAGCACAATAATTGAATATTACGGGCTGGAATCTAGCTTAAACGCAAGAAACGCCTAAGGACATTGCCTTGCCCGAACGGCAGGATAAAACTCCGTTTTACAACCAGATATATGAACATCGAAAAGATAAACCCATTTACGCACCTCTGACCATAAGTGACCATAGAAAGGTCCAGGCCCATCTGTGGGACGAACCCCAGATTTATTGATATCTGAAAGCTCTCGCCCCCACCAGGGGAAGTCGAGATTACGCACAGAATAGGAAAGCGTTGTTTTGCAACTTTCCTATTCTTACCTTTCATTTTTTTTAAAAGGGAAATGGCTCTTAATTGCCGTGCCTGAGGTTATTTTTAAGGCAACCCACAATGGTTGGGATTTGACTAAGATTAGTCGAGATAACAAGAGAAAGTAAGCATGAAAGCTTAAATCAACAGCGGACGAAGCAACGCCTAGATAACCAGAAAAGACTCGGGTCGCTAGGAGTGAGCCATAGTTCACTAAGCGGCGACGCAAACGGCGACGACTAAGGCATGGGTCACACTGGCGTAAAACGCCATGTAAATACGCCGACGTAACGGCGTCGCCAAGCACGGCACCATGCTATTTACCGGAAGTGACATCACTGGCGTCGTTACGTCGGCGTATTTACGCGGCGATTTACGCCAGTGTGACCCAAGCCTGAGCGTTTCTGATTTTGGGCTCCAAGCCTAAATAACTAGGGAAAGATTAAATAGGGACAAATTAGGTAATCTCCAGAATGCGCTAGACGCTTTAACAAAATACTGACGTTCGAGCGCGGTGCTTAAGCGCATAGCATGAGAGGAGATAATTTTTCTCTTTTCAAACTGCTAACAGTCTAATTTCCCCGTCCCCTCTCGCTCGCTTTAAAACTCAGCGTTAAACAACGCGCTTGAGCGGGACTACCTAGAAAATCTGTAAGAAAGCTCCTAAACTTTAAATCGAGCTTACTTAAAGGACTAGGAAACGTTACCCACCTCATGTAGGGCACGAAGGCACCCAATCCTTGTTGCCAGAAGGCTTCCTGGGTTCACGGCGTGGTCTAACGAGATTAATATAATTAGAGTGGAAATAAACGTATCATCAGCGCCACCACTATGAAGTCGAAGTAACTAGCGTCAGCCATGACATTTGATGCATCGCATACAATCTCTTATCATTGTAGGCTGTGGTTGAGGTTAAGACTTATGCAAGCTGTAGCTAATAAGATGCATTTCCATTTTTTGGATTTTATTCTAGCTTCTTCTTATTATTATTTAGCGATATAGTGACATTTACGAGGATGCATTACGCTTGCTCGGCGTTCAGTTGTTCGAATAAGAGAGAAAAACAACCGGATATCACCTTTCACAAGTAATTAGGACTAGCCTTCTGGCTGCCTATCTTATTCATTATAGCCCAAGGTGATCTAGAACAAGGTGGGGGTCAGTTTGCCGGAAGTAGTAAAAATTGCCTTACTGCGCAAGCGTATTTTGACGTTACGGGAATACATCGAAACCTATACCCGCTAAATCGAAACCTCAACAGAAACTAAAACATGGCGGCAATGAAAGCAGTCGTGCGATAGCCACAATTGACGACTCGATCATTTCCTTCACAATTCTCATTCTTTATACTAT
Source organism: Rhysida immarginata (assembly GCA_023313115.1). NCBI lineage: Eukaryota > Metazoa > Arthropoda > Chilopoda > Scolopendromorpha > Scolopendridae > Rhysida > Rhysida immarginata. The sequence continues at coordinate 1,315,361 of JAHWFO010117657.1, read as the reverse complement.
ATATTTTAATTAAATAATAATGCTATTATATGAAGGGACTTATGTAATTTATATATTGTAAAATGTACTTAGGTATTATCTATTATCTTTTTAATGTGAACACAGGGTTGATGTTAACTATCAGCACATGGCGCGATAACTGACCATGCGACCAAGGTAAGTGAAATTTACTGAGACTAAATAAAAAAAGGGTTATATATCAGTTCGGTAGAAGGGGAGTGTGTGTCTTTAAAATGTAAAATCATTTACCTTGGTCTCATGTTCACTCATCGCGCAATGTGCGGATAGTTAAGCGAACACAGAGACAAGGACGATAACGTATTTCTCATTATCATTAGGCCTAGTTATCATTCCTCGTTAAGATTTCGAAATTGATTCGTCGGAACCGTTGGCAGTTAAGAGACAGATGATAATTTCGATATTATTTCTTAATAACTTTATTTATGCAGGCATTAGGAAATTTTAATTTATAAAATAGTAAGTTTACAAATAAACGTTTCTTCAGAAATCATCGTAAGAGTTTTGTTTTTTTACGTGAAAACGTTTTCTTTTGTGACCAAAATAATGGCTACCGCACACGCCGGAAGTAAAGCCATAAATATTCCCGTGACGTCACAATACGCATGCGCGTTAAGCACTTCTGACAAACTGGACCTACCTGTTATTCTAGATTACCTTGATTATAGCCTGTATTCTGATTTCCTGATTAAATTAGCCGTTAATACTTAGGGAAAATAAAGATAAAACTTAACACGTTAACGTGCTAGCACCGTATATTTTCTGTATAATTTCTTATGCACACTCCGATTTTATCCGTGGCTAAGAAGTCGGTTATCCGGACACGGTAAATTGACATCTTCTGCCAGGTTCTTTAGTGTAGCGGGCCGGAAACCAACGTTTAAGCGACGGATAAATCGGAATTTCCATTGAAAGTATATGGTGCTAGTGCGTTAACGTTTCTTTGTTTTTTCTTTATTTTCCCTAAGTATTAACGAATCCTCAATCGGTATGAGCCTTGGTATACTAAAATACACATACACCAATAGCATTTATACTCTTCTCATTCCGAGAGCAAAATTTCGATTGGACATTTGTTTAAAAAGTGAACACTGCATATACTTACGTTGCCACTATATCATATCAAGAAATTAATCCTCCCGAGGAAGGTATAGGAAAGTAGCGAAACTCCTGAGATCATCTATTTTTCCCCTTTTATTTCACGTTTTAACCCCCTCCCTCCTCACTTTTTAAATAGAAAATTGATTTTCTCTTACGTTTCTGATCATTTCCGATCGAATGATATATAACATGCCATATGTTGCCATAGTAACTAAAGACCAAGTAACTGCCATCCCCACAACTCCGACCCCATTGGGACAATTTGGCCCAAACTTCATAGTAATGGAGATCTTAGAGGAATCTGCATACCAAATTTCACTCCTTTATATGCGTAAATACACGTAGACAAATAATTAAATATAAACTAGAGATGACCTCCAAACATGATGTAAGACACGTAGACCTTTTGCTCCCCTCTAATTTCCAACCCCGAAACTCCGACCCCAGTGGGCCAATCAAAACCAAACTAAACAGTGAAGATGCACATGCCCATAGTAAGCTACATTCCGAATTTCAACCTTCTACCTCAAAAATGTGAAAATAATGAAGGGGACGGACAGACGGACATTATGAAACCAATAAGTAGCTCCATTCTTCCGCTACTTAATAAAGTAAAATAAATAATTCCAGGAGCAGAATGTACATTTCCGTTTAGAACCCAAAGAAATAATTATTTGATGAAAAATAGGAAAGAAAATTTTTCTTTTTCATCAATAATTTGAAAAGCTGAGATATGGAGTAGGATAAAACCCTCATATACCATTTATGAGTTATTCAATAATAATTATAATTATTTTCTTTTATTTCTGTATATAATAATATTGTAATAAATGGAATAAATTTCACAGAATTATTATTTTCCTTTTATATTCATTTCCTGCATACATTACCATGATAAATATGATTGTAATCCGTGTTTCTGACATAATTATCTATAGCTTTCACACAAGTGTCCCTCGAAGGTTTTAAGATCATTAAATGATGTCGGTCCTGGCACAACGTGAAGCAACATTCTCAAGTAGTAGCACTCAGCATTGCTGGGAGGAACAGTGTAGACACGGCCAATGGCATCAGTTGCGCATATGTCCCTTCTTCCTCCTGCAGAAAATTTTGTGTTGCGCGTTCCAGGTGTAGTATTTTGGTACATCGACATAGAGTAATGTCTTTGCAAATGGATCTTGCTGGCACAACTGGAAAAACACTGTTAATGTTGTGTTTGGAGGCATTTCCATTCTCTTTTGAGCATTCTTTTCCGTAAAGTATACTATCTGTCCGTTCTCTAAGTGAACGCTTAGGTGGATAACCGTTCGGTATCGTTCGTGGATTTGAAAATTTAAGAGCCGCCAAATAGCCTCATTACTGCTAATATATCTCCCCAATTGGTACTGAGTCACTTCATCCACCGCATTTTCATTGGCTAACCCGAAAACGGCCATGTCACTGCCTTTAGTGAGGTATTTGCAAATATACTTAATTGATTTAACAGAGTGGCAGTACTCGACATTGATGTGTGCTTGAAACATTTTTGTAAGAAGAGGGGAATAAGCCACAACCCACCTGTTATCAATTTCGATATCTCTGTTTTGGTTGTTTACCTTAACTGTAACAGTCGCTGTGAAGCCCCCATTTTCAGGTTTTCGTCTTCTGTATAAAGTGTAACCATTGTTGGCTGATTGTGTCTCATCATTGAACTGTCGTGGATAGGTCCGCACAGCCCATGGATCATGTTCTTTGACACTACTTCGAATAGCAGTGGATCCTGTTGAAGATCTGGCAGCTCAGCAGAAATTATGTCATCTATTTCAGTCGGTCGGATTTTTTCTTTAAGCCATACCAACATGTGTGCATGTGGAAGACCTCACTTTTGCCATTCGACCGAATACATCCAATAGCGGGTTTCTCCAAATATATGGCTTTTCGTAATAACATCAGTAAATTTGATTAATTTTTGCTTATATACTCTCGCTGTTAAATCATGATGATCAATCGGTGATTGGCCTTCCAAAAGCTCAACTGTAATCTCTGGCCACTTATGGTTGCACGTAATGGTTACAAAAAGATCCGGACGGCCATGATTGCGGACATAGGACATAGTGTCTTGAGCATATTCGTGCATGTGTCTCGAACTGCCAGTGAACGTAGCCGGTAATATTACCATCCTTCCTATATCAGCGACATTTCGGTCATTAGCCACAGCATCCCGTAGATGAATATAATCATCAAATCATCAACATGCAGTTTTTATGATTTAACCTAATATAAAGAAGCCTAATTAACATATCTACGATGTATTGATGAAACAACTGGCGGAATCGTAAGATGTGGTTTGAGGATCCCTCTCTCAGCATAATGCGGTATGCATAAAACTCCATAGAAGATAGTTTTTTTTGCGTCGTATTTCCTGTGAGTGGATCGATTTGTTTTATGTTAAAGTGGTAACCATCCCTCGCCATCAAAGAAGATAAGAGGATACTGCAGAGCATCATATGAACGGTGTGTTTCTGGAATCCTCAGCAAATATTCACTTCGTCTCTGAACAATTATGTCACGGCTATCGTACTCTTCCAGATCAACCATGAGTATGGCTACATCGTTAATGCTTGGGGCGTTAAAGCGCCGTTGATGTTCACTAGATGGCCTCTTGTCTGCCCGTATGACTACTTTGTACTCGTCTGTAGGCATTCTTTCTAATGCTGTTTTAAACATTTTTACCAGATGCTTGTGCGAATGAAATAGTCTCTGCAGACTTAAAACGATGTCTTGTCGGACGCCAGATATATTAACACATCGTTGATCAACCTTTAATATTTCATCTCCTATGAAGTAAACTTGAAGAAATTTTCGATTTTCACCTGGAAGGGGTAGAAGTGATCCAGCTCTGTGGTAAATTTCACCCTGAACCTTAAAAGTAGGCATGAATCCACCTTCTTGCATTATTGATGACGCGCCAAACGATGTCATTTGGAAGCTTGAATTGTATGCCCTTATATTTTTTAGGAAATGTTTGGAATCTGCTGTCGTAAGTAAGATAACATTAGTTCTGGAGGCTCTTTAAGTGGCGGCAGCTTCACTATTCCATTAGAGCAACATATCCCTGGTAGTTTCCATTTATATTTCTTTGCCTGACAATGGTTACATACGACATCCATCCTTCTTATTAGGACTTTTGGGTGATTACAGTAATCGTATTCAGAATTGTAATTAAATGCCGCTAATTTTAAATCAGAATGTCGATTTGCCACCCTTAATTCTTCCGCTCTACGTCGAACTTGTTGTACACGTAGCTCTCTTTCCACCCAAGTTTCCCTTGCCCTTGACGTTGCAGATCGCATACGTTCCTGCTGTATACGAAGCTCTCTTTCCTCTGAAGTTTCTCTTGCTCTTATCGTTGCAGCTCGCTTACGTTCCTGTTGTATACGAAGCTCTCTTTCCTCCGAATTTTCCCTTGCTCTTGATGTTGCAGCTTGCACACGCTTCTGATGTAGACGAAGCTCTCTTTTCTCCGAAGTTTCCCTTGTCCTTGACGTTGCAGCTCGCATACGCTCCTGCTGCAGACGAAGCTCTCTTTCCTCCGCAGTTTCCATTGCTCTTGATGTTGCAGCTTGCACACGCTTCTCTTGTAGACGAAGCTCTCTTTCCTCCGAAGTTTTCCTTGCCCTTGAAGTTGCAGCTCGCATACGCTCTTGCTGCAGACGAAGCTCGCGTTGTTCAGGTGTCTCTGACGCCCGGACAGTTTTTTGTCTCTTAGCTGCAGGGTTTCTCTCACCAATGCTATTTCTTTTCTTTGGTGGCATTACAATAGGTATGAATTAATATGGTTCCTTCGAACGATTATTAAATAGCACAACACAGATAAATCGTATGCTTTTTTGGTTTGATGATTCGAGTTGATGTATTTTTTAGGTTATGCACTGCTCAAACGTGCCAAACACACAAACACACACACACACACACGTACACGTACACAAAGAAACACACAATTTTCCCAATCGTCTGAACGCTTGTCAGGGAATTGAAGGAAGACACGTGTACCTCCTTTGCCTCATCGAGAGAGACTGCCCTATCTATATCGTCTGTTATATCCATTTCCTGTTCATTGTTAATAATTCTTGGAAACGAATGTTCTGTCATTGCATCATCATTTTATGTTTATTGTTATAATTTTTTGAATAATTTTGTGCTCATTGTTATTGGTGAATTGCGCATTGAGACCATTGTTGATGCGAACACGACGGGCCTATTGTTGCACAAACTTTGCCTTGCATTGTTGGTCATGAGATATTTCTCATTAATATGCCCTGCCATAACCATGAATATCGATTTTTTTTACCAATAATTATTATTTTTTCGAAAACTGAGGTAGACAGTGACCTTCCTCATGCTTTGAAGGTCATGTATGTGAAATTTTATCAAGATCGGAATAAAACTGTAGATTTGTATAAAAAACAAACCCGCGAACAAACCCACAAACAAACAAACAAACGGTAGTCTTTGTGTAGTCTAGCGGTCGCCGATTCTTCTATTTACTTGCTTACCATTTGCTCAATAGAGCACGGAGCTAAAGGCGTGCTTCTTCTATCGTCTTTCACTCTTTCTCAATAGTCTGCTAACTCATTATCTCGAGTTACTGATCATTTTTGAAGGTTTTCAAGAAATTGTTGAGTAATGTACTAAGAATTCTCTTTTCTAAGAAAAGCCTGAATAACAGGAATTCTATGCATTGAATTCTATATTGCACAAACTTTGCCGTGCATTGTTGGTCATGAGGCATATATTGTTGATCCTTGCATAGTGTTGGTGCATTGCGTGTTGACAACATTGTTGATATCTATTGTTATACAAAATTTTTATTTGTACTGTTGGTCATGAGATACATATATTGTTGGTCCGTGCAGAGTGTTTATGAATTGCGTGTTGATACCATTGTTGTTACTTATTGTTGCAAAAACTTTGACTTGCATTGCTCGTCATGAGATATTTCTCATTAATATGCCCTGCCATAACCATGAATATCGATTTTTTATCAATAATTATCATTTTTTCGAAATCTGAGGTAGACAGTGACCTTTTTCATGCTTTAAAGGTCATGTATGCGAAATTTTATCAAGATCGGAATAAAACTGTAGATTTGTATAAAAACAAACAAACAAACCCACAAACAAACATACTTCTTCTATCTATCTATATCTTCTATATATATAAAGAAGGATGTTTGTGGGTCTGTGGGTCTGTCTGTGGGTCTGTACGTTTTTTATACAAATCTACAGTTTTATTCCGATCTTGATAAAATTTCGCATACATGACCTTTAAAGCATGAGGAAGGTCACTGTCTACCTCAGATTTCGGAAAAATAATAAATATCGATAAAAAATCGATATTCATGGTTATGGCAAGGCATATTAATGAGAAATATCGCATGACCAACAATGCAAGGCAAACTTGGTACAACAATAGGTATCAACAATGGTATCAGCACGCAATTCAAAAACACACTTCATGAACCAACAATATATATCTCATGACTAACAATGAAAGGAAAAGTTTGTGCAAGTGTAATTATCCCGGGCAACGCCGGGTACCTCTTCTAGTATATATATAAAGAAGGATGTTTGTGGGTCTGTTTGTCTGTGGGACTGTATGTTTTTTATACAAATCTACAGTTTTATTCCGATCTTGATAAAATTTCGCATACATGAACTTTAAAGCATGAGGAAGGTCACTGTCTACCTCAGATTTCGGAAAAAAAATAAATATCGATAAAAAATCGATATTCATGGTTATGGCAAGGCATATTAATTAGAAATATCTCATGACCAACAATGCAAGGCATAGTTTGTACAACAATAGGTATCAACAATGGTATCAGCACGCAATTCACAAACACACTGCATGAACCAACAATATATATCTCATGACTAACAATGAAAGGAAAAGTTTGTGCAAGTGTAATTATCCCGGGCAACGCCGGGTACCTCTTCTAGTCTTCTATATATATAAAGAAGGATGTTTGTGGGTCTGTTTGTTTGTATGTTTTTTATACAAATCTACGGTTTTATTCCGATCTTGATGAAATTTCGCATACATGACCTTCAAAGCATGAGGAAGGTCACTGTCTACTTCAGATTTCGAAAAAATAATAATTATTGATAAAAAAATCGATATTCATGGTTATAGCAGGGCATATTAATGAGAAATATCGCATGACCAACAATGCAAGACAAAGTTTTTGCAACAATGGTATCAACACGCAATTCACAAACACTGTGCACGGACCAACAATATATATCTCATGACCAACAATGCAAATAAAAGTTTGTGCAACAATAGGTATCAACAATGGTTTCAACACGCAATTCACCAATAACAATGAGCTCAAAATGATGATGCAATGATAAAGCAATCCTTTCCAAGAATTATAGCAATGAACATAAAATGATGATGCAAAATTTAATTTAATTTTTTGAGATTGTTCTGTTTACATCCAAGTAATTATCCCGGGCAACGCCGGGTACCTTTGCTAGTTATATATGTTGAAAGATGTTATCGATAATGGCTGGCGTTGCCGCTGACGCAGGCTGCCCTGACCCAGGCTGTCCTTTATCGGCAAGGCTAATTCTTCCTTCCAGAAAATTTTTACATTTATACATATTGGAGTAATCCAGGAGTCGGCACCGTAAACTTCTACCATTTCCCCATGAATTTCAATGGGTTTTTTATCTTTTACGCAAAGAAACCATATAACAGCTCGCTGTTCTTCCACTTATATAGACGCGTGCGCAGGAACAATATCTGTATCTTCTTATGCAATATCTGTATATGTACTCAGCCTTCTTTTTTGGCTATGTTAATTTTACATAGCGTCTATATTTCCTCCGTTGAAAAATAAATGGCGTTACTTTCTTATATCCCATCCTACTTACAGAATCAATGAAAACGTAATAGAGCATAAAAATGATTTTTAACAGATTAACATTATAATTAGAATTTAATTATTTATAATTACGACGAATGATAATTGTTAATTGTTCATAATATTACTTAAATAGGTGAATCTTTTTTTAATTTTTTAAACGACATAAATAAAATAATCAAAATAATAAAATAAAAGTCACCAATGTAAGTCCCTATGAAACGGGATGATGATGAAATGAAGAAACTAGATGAAACTCAAAGAATTGATGAAATTGGATACTTGAAGAAATAGGATGAACGTGTAGAACAGATGAAACCACAGACTTGTAGGAAGAATGAAGACATGGTGCAGAATGTTGACAAAAAAGACGACAGGTGAAAAGTGTATCAAAAGTGAAGCATCGACGCAACCAAAAGGTGATGCTATCGAAGTCGCATCGAATAAAAAGCAAGCAGGACGAATTGAAAATATGTCTAGCAATTTTTCAATAATATTTACGCTTTCTGTAAATTCGACGTAATAATTTTACTTTATTCCCACATAATTTTTTGGCTTAAATTAATTTTTCGGCTTAAATGCAATTGATCTCATCAAAAGTCAATCCTCATAGATGACCGGCATTTTGGAAATAGTCGGATCGACGCATTAAAACTCACCTCTATTTTATTTGAGAAATTAATGAAGCTTTTTATTTCCTATTTCATTAGCTCGTTAGATACAGAGTGAATACAAAAGTCTGAACCCCCTTTTATTTTTTGAACCGAAGCAGATATGTCAATTTTGATGAATACAATGAATAGGAAGTTGTGGGTGGCCTATCCCATGGTGCACTTTTCATCATCCCAAATATGCAAATTAGGACACATTCAAAATTTATCTCAAAAACTGCAAGGGATAGAGAAAAAAACCCGATTGCAAACTTGTTCAGCATAAAAAAACAAACAAAACAAAAAAAATCATCCAAATCGGACCAATCAATCACCCACAATCACGTGGTGAACAGTTTGTAGCTTACAAACAGTCACACTGCACAAACAAGTTAATTCAAACACAGTTTAAAAAAAAAAGTTAATCAAAAAAATGCTCGATGTGACGACCGTGGGCTTCATAACACAATTGGGCACGGAATCTAACTGATGCCAAAACATCGACAAGCATGGCTGGTGACACTCCTCGGCACGCTTCCTGGATTCGTTGAACCAGATCCTCCAGTGAGGCGGGCTGCGTAGCATAAACCTTGTCCTTTAGGTATCCCCACAAGAAGAAGTCAAGTTGTGTAAAATCAGGGGAGCGGGGTGGCAAAGAACTGGTCCTCCTCGGCCAATCCATTGATGTCCAAATATCTCACTTAGACGCTCGCGAACGACCAACCCGTAATGTGGAGGAGCTCCATCATGCTGAAACCACGTGCGCTGATACGAGGCCAATAGCAAATTGTCAATGAAATCTGTGACTACCACGTTGAGAATTTCAGCCCGGTAGCGTTCTCCAGTCAGTGTTCCATCGTAAAAATACGGTCCAACCACAGTGTCATTGTACAATCCACACCACACATTGATTCTCCAGTTCACTTGATGAGTTGCTTCTCGCAGACATCGTGGGTTTTCGTCTGCCCAATGATGATGGTTGTGTGCTGTTGATAACTCCATCCCAGGTGAACTGGGCTTCATCTGTCCACAACACCTCAAGAATGAAGTTCGGATTGTCATCCAGGCAGGTAAGTATCCAGTTGCAGAAGGCGGCCCTAGCAACATAATCCAATGGCAGTAACTCCTGGTGACAATGAATATGGTATGGGTGAAAATGATGTTCGTGTAGAATGTTGAGAACAGTTCTCTGATGGCACCCAACATCTGCAGCAATTGCTCTGCTGCTTGTGTGGGATTTGCAGCAAATGCAGCCAGAACTAGTGTTGTTGTATCCTTGTGCCCTTGGTCATCCTCGTTCTGCATGAACGTTCCCTGTAGCCTCGAATCTTTGAATAATGCGACGCATTGTTTGACGAGATGGATGGCGTTCGTTAGGGTATCTGTCTCGATACAATCTAACTGCAGCATGTAGGTTTCTCCTTGCCTCTCCGAAGCAGAAGATCATGTTGACCATTTCCGGAACAGTGTAGCTTACCATCCTGGAATTGTTCTGTCTTCTGTGTGCTGAAACATGCCATTTATTTGCTTTTCCGCATGAAAGTGAATGTGAGTTTAGTAATTTATGTTAATTTTTTGATTTACATGCTTTACATGGTGGAATATCAACATTCAGTTCTCCTTGTGCAATGTGACTGTTTGTAAGCTACAAACAGTTCACCACGTGATTGTGTGTGATTGGTTGGTCCGATTTGGATGATATTTTTGTGTTTGTTTGTTTTTTATGATGAACAAGTTTGCAATTGGGATTTTTCTCTATTCTTTACGGTTTTTGAGATAAATTTTGAATGTGTCCTAATTTGAATATTTGGGATGATGAAAAGTGCACCATGGGATAGGCCACCCACAACTTCCTATTCATTGGATTCATCAAAATTGACATATCTGCTTCGGTTCAAAAAATAAAAACGGGGGTTCAGACTTTTGTATTCACCCTGTATATCACGAAGCAGGCGATTCATCGAATCGTAGGTGGCCTTTGTGTGTTTATGTATGAATATCAAGTAAATTATCACAGAACGATTGTAACACTGTTCCACTCCTTATTTTTTGATAATTTTTAAAATTATATATGGCTTTTTAACTCGTGCAATGGTCTGAAACCACTATCGTGTGAGTATTGCTTATCGCTATGTCTATTCGAGCTTCATTCTATTCCGCCAATGAGCTTTTCTGTACCAGTAGGAACCAGCCTTCATAGGTTATCTGTAACTGCGGAATACATGAAATGAGCAGAAATCTTTGAGCAGATTTCATGACTTGTGTAAAATTCTTAGCCTTCACGAACTGTGTAAGGGTATTGTACAATTCATGACCCTAAGCAAAAAGTTGCGCATTTCTTGAAGCGATTTCACAATCTGCGCGTAAATATATGTATTTTTTTGGATATATAAATATTGTATTATTTTTCAGAGAATTGGTTATTTTTTAAATTATTCTTGGGTCTTCATTTATAAAAACACTTCGATTTTCATATAACGAACTATTAGATTTTTGAGACCGTTTAGTTATATTATATTGTCACGGAATTTTAATGATTCCGGCGACATAGTCGATCGTTTTCGCGCTAGAATATTTTACAATTCAGAGCGAAAACGGAATCGACGTCGTCCGCGTCAGCTACAACATCACCACGCAG
>JAHWFO010117657.1:1259988-1294044 GCA_023313115.1 Rhysida immarginata | reverse complement strand
TTATTTCCACTGCGCTACTCCAAATTCTAACCTAAAATCATGTGACATATATCTTTTTTTTAATAAAAGACTGCTTAAAAAAGCCTTGTAACGGAATGGTTTGGATATTGGTTCTTTTCCAACTTTTATGCAATCTGTTTTATAGTATTGCGGGAAAAAATGGGAGATATCAAATCTATGCAGTCTGAATTATAATTTACAATTTCATTTGTATCGGTAGAGCCGATTTTTAATGTGAGATATTATTCCCTTTTAAAGATTTTTCAAAAATATTACTACTTAACCCTCCATCGTTTATTTGATAATTTTATCTGAATAATTGAGGAGTTCACTGGAATTGGGGCGTTACTGCAAAAACCAAAATTATGGCAAAACGAAAAAAATTGTTTATGTTTAATCTATTTCTGATATGTTTAAACTGTGGCTTTTTTATAAAAGAGTATTCTTTTTTTAACATTATTAACGCATTTAGTTAACAAAAAGTTGAAAATTATTATAATTACATGTACATTAACAGTGGGGACTGACATTTTGTTTTGTACAACTATTTATTGTGTACAAAATTAATATCTGATATCATTTTTTAAAAGGCTGTGTATATGAAAATTTCACTTCCAAATTTCGTAAGAGCTGTTGAGCTTCTTTTTAACGAGATACAGCATTATTTTCTATGGATGGTCTCCATTGGTGTGATCTACCCTCTTGGCCAGCCAGATCAAATTTTTGAGGGCTATTCTCTGTAATAACCACAGAAACATAGTCTCGAATTATCAGTAACTGGGTCAAAGCTCAGCTGGTGTTGGTCATTATCTTACAATGTAAATTCAATCAATTTCAATACATCAAAAGCACATTTACCACTCATACTGTCACAAGTATACAATAGAATCAATTTAGAAACATTAAAAACAAGAAGCGTTCGGGGTACCTGATAAATTTCTTGGGAATTTCTTTCATACATTTACAGATGCAGCTTTAGTTTTGGAACTGATTTAATGTAATATAATTTCCTATTTAATTACAAGTTATTGTATTTTCTAGAAGAAAATTGTTCATGAGTTTTACATTTATTTTAATAATAAAATTATTATATTAGTTTAATTCAATTGTATTTTCAGTTGATATTGCTGTAAACTTAATTGTTGGCACAGGCAAAGTTTTGTCGTTTTATACACTGACCATGACCTCCTTTATTATTACAGACCTGTTTTACTGCATAATTTCCATTGTTGCTTTTGGCATTTCTCAATTTTGCCGTGGCGCTGGTTAACCTCCATCTCTGATTGTTTCCAACAATGAAGGTTACATTGTTGCTTGGACTAAGAGGTCAGGTGACTTTTCAGTGACATTAAAAACAAACTGAATATGCATTCATTTCAATAACCAAATTTAGGTTGTTTTTTTATTCGCTTTTTAACTCTCTTTTAAAATAAAAGATTCTATGCAAAAATAAAAATTAATATGTTATGCATTTTTTTTTTTATTTTGTTGCCACTACATTTTGTTTATCTCAGTTGGTAAAAAAAGGGAGGTTAAAGAGCGCCATGGCAAAATTGAGAAACACCAATGGAAATTATTCAGTAAAACAGGTCTGTAATATTAAAGGAGGTCATGCACTGACAAGGGGCATACACGTATTTGTACGAGCACTTTTTTGCGCGCAAGTTTACCATGTAAGCGAGAGCGTTGCTTTTAAGTGAAGTGGATTTGTTGAGTAGTGAAGAAAGAAGTTTAGAGCGCAGTAATACACATACACACCGCTTTAACAATGGAGTCTTTGCACGGCTGTATGTGCTCAAATTTTTTTGTTTTCTCGGTTTACTTTGACAGAAAAAAATTAGCATTTTCTTATTTTGCAAGCATCAATCGTAGCTGTAGATAAATAATATATTTCAATTTGGTGGGAATCTGAGATACATGTTCGTATAGTTCTTTGTGAGTGGTCAAAAGTCACGGGAAAGGTTGTCCCGTTTGAAATGTGCCGTGTGTAACTCCCGAATGTCGCGGCCAGATGCGGCGTATGGCGTTAGTGTAGACACGATATCTGATCCAGTCTGTTATAGACAGCTGCGTAATGAATATGGAAGCACGTCGCGAATTAACCGACTTTGAACATGGGATGATTCGTTGCAAGTCGCATGGATCAGAGCATATCGTACATTAAACAAGAATTCGGGTTTCCAAGGTCAACAGTGTCTAAGGTGGATCTTCAATATTTCAGAGACAATGTTTCCATACGAAGATATAATTTAGGGCTTATTATTGGTAGAAATGCGATTAAACATCACCTCGTATGATGATGTAACAATGTATGAAGTATTTGCGCTCAGGCTTTATCTTTAGTAGGCGTTGGCTGTATTCACATGGTATCAATTAGGCCCCATTGTCCGGCTGCAGGGAACAGTGACAGGGCACGTTATGTGGGCATTCTTTCAGACCATCTGTATCCCTATCTGGCATTACAGTACCCTGATGGTAATGCCATGTTTCAACATGACAACGCGACATGTGTCCGCTTATTGAATGCACGCAGGTGGTTTTATGAGCACGCCAGTAAATTTACGACCATGGTTAGCCCCCCCTCCTTTCCCAGATCACCCAGATAACAGTATGCGCTCGATGAGTCTAACACCAACTACGCAAAATGCATGGGTCAATATCTCTCCAGAACGATTCCAACACGCCGTAGAGTCCATACCTCGACGAATTATTGAAGTTTTCAGGGCTCGCGGAGGAGCAACTCGCTATTAACATCACCTCTAGTGCCTTCCCATGACTTTTAGTCACTCAGTTTAATAGAGAATTTGCGAAAGTGACTTTCACGTTATGAATTAGAGCTCGAATTCCAAACAGAAAGTCGTAACTCTAACTCAAAAGTAAAAATTAGAGTTATTTTTGAAAAATACAGTAAGTCGCAACTGTTAAGTTACTACAAATACAGTAATTCGCAATTAGATCTCTAACATTTCATAAAGTGAAAGTTACTTTCACAAACTTTCTAATATTATAAATACACTTTATCAGCCATAGTAAAATTTTACGCTCGATTGCATTTATCCTTAAAAACTATTAATGCTGGCTGAAAATTCAATATTTCAAAAGAGATATTCAATGAACATCGTAAATAATTATTGTATTTATCTTTACACTGTATTCGTTTGATAACATATTTTTTTTATCACATAGGGATTTTTGGTGTCTTTGATTTTCTGCTACTTTAATGGGGAAGTAAGTTGGAAAATTATTTATCATTATTTATTAATTAATACAAAAATAATTACTTTTATAAATGAATTTATTTCAAGTTGGAAAATAATTTATTTTATAGGAAATCATTTTTAGAAACATTTCAATTAACCAATCTCAAAGAATTTTTTCCTAATCAACAATTATTAAAAACCATATTAACATATAAACTGTTGGTGAAGTATGGTGGCGCCCATGAGATGACGTAATGAAAAGGTGAATAGGAGACTTTGCCCCAGCGCGCACAAATCACCTGACCATAGTAGGCGCCAATAATGAGTATTTTTTCGTTTGCTGCTAATAATGAAGTTGGCCGGAGTAATCGTGACCACTCAGAGTCAAGGCCTGAGCGCGGAAATGTCATAAACTGAAGAGCCAAAACATTATGCAACTACTCAATAACGCTCGCGCCACCTTTGGCCTGCAAAACAGCTGCAAGTCGCCTTGCCATGGATGCCACAAGTATCAAATGTCTAAGCAGCGGTCACGCGAAATCGAGATATTCCGACATGGTGATGTTTGAGCTCTGAGCTGCCGCTCCATGATATCCCAAATGTGCTCTATTGGATTAAGATCCGGCGAGTTAGGTGGAATTCATCCTTATGATCTTCGAACCCCACAATTCGAGTCTTGTGACATGGGGCGTTGCTGGAAGATTCCATTTCCAGTTCGGAAGACAGACGCCATGTAAGGTTGCAACTAGTCGCAATGATGTTCAGATAGTCCGCAGCTTTCATAATCCGTTGTACCACTATTACGGATCCCAGAGCCACCCATGAGAACGTCCCCCAAAGCATTATACCGTCACCACCAGCCTGTGCATGGTCTGCTGTACAAGGGTGGGTAGAGCAACTGTTCGCCGCAAGTCGGTGTACCCTGACACGATCATCGACTTGATGAATAAGAACTCGTAATTCATCCGACTAGACAACTCACTTCCACTTATCCATGGTCCAGTCTCGATGTTCCCGGCCCCACTGTAGGCGTAGTTGATAATGACGCTTGGCACACGAGTGGGACGTCTGCTGTGCAGTTCCAGATCCAACCGTGTCCACTGAACTGCGTGTTCCGAAACATTTGCACATGGACCTGCATTGTATTGAGCTGTCAGCTGAGCCACTCTCTGGCACCGATCTTGCTTTACCAAGCGGGACAGTCTCCGACGTCCTTTTTCTTTGATGACGCGTGGGCGTCCAACACCTTGGCGTCTACTGCTGGTTTCACCGTCATTTATCCACTATGCATAAATACTAACAATGGCAGATCGTGAACAACCTACTAGTCGTGCAGTTTCGGAGATACTCGTTCCGAGTCTTCAAGCCATTACAACCTGCCGTCTGTCAAATTCGCTTAGATCAGCAGACTTTCCCATCACTCGCAAATTAAGTGCAAGAATGATTCCTTACCTTCTCCAGTAGCAGATAAATACCATTCCCATTTAATTACCTGCCCTCCACGTGATCCAGACGAGTTCATTCACCGATGTCGTGATGGTTTTGATGTTTTGGTCTTCAGTGTACATTGTTACATCATCATTCAAGACTTATTATTGGTAGAAATACGAATAAAATACCCTTCTAATGATTATTAACAATGTATGACGTTTCCGCGCTCAGACTTTACCTTTCGGTGGTCACGGCTGGGGTCCATTATTTAGTTGGACCCGGTGTTGATTTAATTGCATACGAGAAACCAAGTTTAGTTGAGAGTGACAACACGAAAGGAGCGCTTACGGTTCGTCCCAATGACCTGAAATATTCAAGAAAGTTCGACCCAGTGAACTGGTTTCCAGAAAAACTCGTGGTATTCTGAAATATCCAAGCCAGGATGCGATATATGATTTGCGAAGCCACGGAAAGATGCTTTCGAAGGATGATGGCAGCAAACAACAACAGGCTTCCACAAGAAGAAATGTTACAGAAGGTTTTTCTTCTTGTGTTTTTCACGAAGTTACCCAAAAGCCAATTTTCAGTAGTCTGGATGAGCATCTTTACGATTCTTCCCCCACTAATAATCATGTTTTTGGACTGATAAAATTAATTTCTAACAGATACAGTAATATAAGAATGAATCATTTATGTAATAAATTCTCTGATAAAGAAACAGGAATCAAAATCTGGTCACATTTAACCAAACAAGTTTTATTTGCTCATAAATAAATTCGTGAATATTAACATTCCAACTACACTTACTGTCACTGTAGTATTTTTTACACAATTTTCAAAGCTTTTAGTTACCTGGAGTATTCTTCTATTTAACTATATAAAAAAGGAAATTAAGCTAATAATCATATCAGTAATTAAAATGTTAATTATCACCGATTTTATAAGGAAAAGAAGCCAAAAACTTACTTACTATGTTGTGTACTACGTCGGAAAAGCGACGATTTTCGGTGATGTCCTTTCAACTGAAGCTGACATGGGACAGGGTATATTAGTTTTATTTAAATATTTATTTAGTTAGTTAAGAAGAAAATACAGTTGCTGATCCACTTTAACAGAAAGTTTTGGTGCAGCCAATTCCAACATTGGAATTGTGAAAGTCCCTTAAGAGCTCAAATTACAATTGAGCGTAGATTTAAATCAAAGTTCAAGTAAAAGATGTTTATAAACGTATTTATTATATTATAATCTAAACAACCCGCGGGTTGGCCCCAACAGGCCGAAGCCCACCACGGGGGTTTCTCTTTATAATAAAGGACAACAACATCCATGTCCCACGCGGGATGCGAACCCGCAACTTGCTGGATGCGAGAGTGATAAGACCTGCGTCTCAGCGATCTCGGCCAACAAGCCGGTATTTAAAAAATTGCTTCAACATTCTGTCATGCATAAGACTGCCTAAAATTTGACTCTTTAGATTTTTCAGTAACCTTCATTGAAAAAGTTAGAAAAAAAATTGAAATTGCGGTACTGTAAAAATATTCGAAATATAATTCAAAACAAATTATCCTTGCGTATTATATTAACAACGTTAATTGAAAAACGTCAACACTCTTCTTGTTGCTCTTGTGTCTTCTATCAAACCAGGAACGATCCAAAGCCCACCATGGGGAGGGTGGAGGCTCTGTTCTATTTGGAAGAATGAAGACGGAATATTAGCAAATGATATCAGCAGAAGAACCAAATATCAAGTTGAAAAATAACTAAATACACGGGATGAGTATGTACATATTTTTTTTCTACAGCACGTACTCTGGTGCTGCCTCCTATTCCTTGTTGGTGAGCGTAAAAGAAATTGGAAGGATGAGGGCGAATTAATTTTGTTCCACAATGAAGTTCTAACCAGGTTGACGGCTAATAAAAATTTGCAATAAGTAAAGACATCTCACATTAATGAATTTTAATTGATGCCACAGAAAAGTTAACACACATACTATCCAGAACGAAACAGAACTTTAAAACAATTTTCAGACGAAACTAAGTCAGGCACACATTTTACTAGATAAGCAGAAATCACACTTCCTAAACGAAGACTTCGCATGAGGCCTCGCACAAGCTGCACAATGCGCCACAGCTGGCGCCAATCTGCACACTGCCGCTTGCGCTTCTTGTTGCTCCCAAGGCTGTCGTCATTTTAGTCCATTATAGATGAGGTTATCGATGTAAACTTGCTGGACCCCGTAGATTCCACACACGTCTCGCTCACTTCTAGTCGCTCTGGATTTCCTGCCTTCGATGCTCCTGTTGGCGCAACTTTTGCTCTTCCTCTCTTTATGTTATCCGCCTTTCGTGTTCTACGCCACACTTGAAACTCAATCGCCTTCATATCTTTTCGTTTCTCTGGTACTAGGACGTTTCGTCTTGGCATCTGAATTTCTTCTCATCGGAGGCCTTGTAATTATCTCCTCTCTTTCTGAATTCCGTTCTGTCATCACGCTCTGTTGCTCCCTTCTCGCAACTCTCTTCCCCCTCGTTAGTCCTCTGCATATTCTTTTCTATCTCTTTCTTTTTCGTGTTTCTATCTAACTCCCCATTTCTTCTTCTCTTTCTACCTTTCCTCTGTTCACCCCGCCTACGGTTTTTAATCCTCCGACCTGATCCCATTCTTTGCGGGGATGTCCTCTCGGTAAAGCGCTAATCCTTCTTTCTTTTTCGTATTTCTCTTTTAACTTTTCGTTACAATCATGAAGTGATCGGAATACTTTTTTATTCGTTGACAATTTGTGTAAAACTACCAAACGTGTTTCTAATTTTTTAATAAAAACGTTGAAACATACTATATCCATAAAAGAAAGGGAACAATACAAAGAATACAAATGGCAATGAAATGGGCATTTACTATCATAAATAACACTATGGGTATCCAAGAGGAGGATATGGAGGAAAGCGGGTTAGTTAAGAAAGGCAAGAAGCTAGCTGAAGTAAATAAAGGGAAAAATTTACTAGAAAATGAAGGGGTAGCACGAGAGCCGAGTATAAGCCCATCGGTAAAAGGACGGAGAAAACGAAAAAGTAAGAAAAAAGACCACTCCAAATGATTCTACGGGGATGGAGGAAGTTAAGATTAATATAGAAGAAAGTTCCGTAATAGGTAATTCATCGATAGAAAATGAAATTGTTAAAAAGAAAAAGTTAATTGATAATTTCTAGAAAATTATTAAAGAAACAGGAATAAGGCCTCTAATTCAGCAGTCAGCATTATCGGTAGCAGAAGCCATGAATCTGATTGATGAAGAAACTTTGTGTAGGAGTTTAGCGGAATTAGTAAATAACATTCCGGGTAATCAAGAAATTAGTGGCGATATTGACGCCGCAGAATATAAGGGTAGATTTAATCCTCACCTGAAGGACGAATTGAAGAAGGATCGGATCACTAAAATAAGAAGGGTAAAATTAAAGCCTAAAGAGGTTGAAGATATAAGTATAACAGAGAAACCTAAGCGGATAATAGAAGACAGTCGAGTTATGGAAATCCAAGAAAAGATTAGTTCGAATAGGGAAGGAGTTGGGAAACCAATGGAAGAATAACTATGCATCAGAAAAAGAAGGCAGTATGCTGGCATGCGTCAAAAAGGAAAAAAAAGAAATATATAGTTAAAGAATTAATGAAAACAAAAATGCAGAATGTTCTCGGGAAATCGGATGCCCACAGGGAATGGAAACGGTGGAGCTTGATCCGTACTTAGAGGAGTTGTTGGGTGTATTAAGGACGAGGACATTGTAGGAACTAATAACCGAGGAATTCAGCAAAATACATAACCAGCGAAATACATAACCTTATCGAGAGAATAGAGAAGGGTTCGAAACATTTTCGTCGATAACAGCTTTATCTAGAAATGTTTACAATTTTCAGAACTGGTAGCAGAAGAAGCAGCGCCGAGAGCAGGAGAAAATAGTTGAAGTAGATTGCAAAAGAATAGATGAGTTAACGACAATGCTGGAGGAGCAAGGGGAACTTGTCTATGCCTTAAACCAAAAAGTGGATATTTTGCAACAGAAAATTACGGAATTGAGCCGAATAATCGAAACAATAATTAAAAAGAATATGGGAATAGAGAAGGAGGAAAAAACGGAAAAAGGCCGAACGATCGGAAGAACGAAAACGTTGCATTAGAAAACCCAGAAGGAAATAACTACGCAATAAATTGTATTGAAGTCATAGAAGAAGAGGATGCGTTGGATAAGAATTGGTGAAAGGCCCAGGATATGATAAAGAAGAGGCATAAAAATAAAAAAAATGTTTGTCGGAGGTTAAAACCTAAAGAGGAAAGGAAAATGTTGGACTGCAGTCGACGGAGTAAAAAGAGACTCAATACGACCGATCCGGGGAGAAAAGTATTTGAATCTAAGAAGCAAGGTATCACTGTGGCTCCAAGACTAAGGAAAAGGTTTATAGAGAGACAGAAAATACATGGTATTTTAGAAACAGTGAAAGGGATACGAACGCGTATTACGGACCCTTGTGGGAAAACTACGAGGGTTGTCGACGTCAAAGAACCCATGTTATGGGCGAAGCTTGCCAGGAGCAAAAAAATGTTAGAACGACAGGAGCTCGAAGCAGGAGTAAGCAAAGAAGAAGGCATACAAGAGAATGCAATAAAGAAAGACTTCACGGAGGTGACCGACAAAAGAGTAATTAGAAAGAATTAGAAACAAAATAGCAGTAGAAATATCACCCGAGAGCGATATAGGAAAAGGACGCAAACGAAGAATGGTGATGTTCGTCACGTGTTTACGGCAGGGATGGTGTCAGATCGCTGAATTAGCGAAGAAACATCTATAAATAAATCCGGCGATCAAACACAAAAAAGGGAAAATAGAAAGAAAAGGAAGCGAAAGAAGAATGTGTAGGAGAAGTAGGAAAAAATAGCTGTCCGCCCTCTAGAAATGATAATGGAAGAACCAAAGAGGTGAAGAGAGAGAAATCGGAGCGTCGTTGTGAGAAAAAAATTACGAAAGGACAGGTGATTGGAAAAAAGATGAGGTAGGAAGAAAAGGGCAGAGAGGTTTGGATTCTTAAGCGAATGGTCGGAACTATTCGTGTTCCGAGGAAAAATGCAAGAATTAGCGAGCACGTGAAGGACCTGTATATGAAAGGAGAATTCGGAACGCCGATGGACCGAAGAAATTTTCGATGAGAAGGAAAACCCGCCCGAGGAGAAGGAGAGCTTTCGGCCGACGTCGAAGCGAGGTCAGCCACGAAACTGCGTACGGTTCATGCTCTTCGACCAGGCAGCCCGTAAAGGAGTCCGCACGGAAGGTCCGAAGGTACCGTGGTCCGCCCCATACTCAGGCTAGTGAATTTAACTCAAATTATTGCGAACGAACTTTTTACAATTCGGCCCAGCGCATTGGTGAATACGAGAGAACGACCTCGTTAGAACGACATGCCCGCGACAACCGGAGTTTCTCGCCGCTCTTCTTCATATACTCTCAGCCCCTGGCAAATGTAAGCCCGAAGAAAGAAATGCAACGTGAGGGAGAAGAAGGGTTAAGCGTACGAGACGGTTTGGAGAAGCGGGAAAAACCTTCTGAAACGGTGACAGACTTTAGCCCGGCCGCTTCAACCGAGCCAGCGGACGACGACGACAAAGACGGCAACGTTAGCAGCCCGCCAGCCAGCGAGGCTGCGACCGATATACGTATAGGAGGAGCTGAGCAAGGAACGCTCTCAGATAGGTGCCCGACGAATATTGAGGAGGAGAAGGCCCCGCCACTGGACGCAACGTTTCTCCCCTGCAATACATCGGAGGACGACAACATAGCCACACGAGCACCCCAGCCAACCCGCCAGTGGACGACGACTGCCGCGCGAGCACGTGCCGGGCGGAGATCTCTAGCCGCGAGCCGCGCTCGGCTATTGCGTCGCCGTTAAGGGGTATTCTGATAAGATTATTTTGGTGAATTAAAATAATTAAGATAGACTTAAAAGGACTGATAAGTGGATATCGTAATTTCTCTTCCGCCTGGCCGATCTATTCTCATTAAGAATATCAAGTTTTTCCTATGACCTTCCAATTCAAATACTTAACTGATTAAGGTAATATTTATTTTTGCTTATCTATTGATAGAGTTGGGCCACGCTCCTTGGAACCCTAGAGGGTCGCCGCCTCCTTTAGTAGCGGTGACGGAATCCAGTGAACCCCAACGATACGGTTGCTACCAGCAATTTAGCATCGAGGCTCACATACTGATCTCGGCAACCGGACCCAGATTCACGAACTCTTGATGAATTCCATTTTTCGAATGTATTGATTTGAAGAATTTCAGTCAGTTATTGTTATCTTTCAATTAAGTGAATTAAATCTGATGATTAATTTATACAAAACGTTCATCCCTCCTCCTTTCTCTATACACGGCAGCCGTTACGTTATTTGATTAATCTGTTAATTACCCTAATTAAAGTCGTGATACATAACAAGAATTGTTCCTGCGCACGCGCACCACGTGCTACCAGTCGTTTTGTAAATGGCCGCCGGTATCACATCATCTACAGTGGAAAAACAGCGACCTGTTATAAGGTGTCCTTTCGCAAAACGTCAGAAACCAACAAAATTCATTGGGAAATGGTAAACGTTCACAGTGCCAACCATCTGGACTATTCCAGTGAGGTGAAAATGGTTTAAAATGCTTCGGGGAGGATTGCCGAGAAAAAAGCGTTCTGGGCGGTCTTCGTCGGCGGCAACAGCAGCCATTATCGAAGACGCTAGCAGCACAATCAGAGAACACCGTCGCATTTCCTTGAAAAAAGTGACTGAAACGTTTCACGTTTCCTATGGATCTGCATAGGATTTCATGCATGAGAAGCAAAGTTTGTTCGCGTTGAATTTCAAAAAGTCTGACTCTAGAACAGACCGACAGAAAATGGCGTGCTGTCTGCCACATCTGCAGCGTTATAACCTTGAGGAAAATGCGTTTATGAATGGCATCGTCACAAGGAATGAGTCCTGGGTCTTGCACTTCACACATGAGCCTAAAACTTCAAACATTTTGTGGCAATATCTACATTCGCCAGTTCGCAAGAAAATTCAAAGTTTCTCTTTCAGCTTGGATGATTGTGCTTCCAGTATTTTGGGATATTCAAGGCATCCTATTCGCAGAGTTCTTGCCTCGTGGATCAAGACATCCTATTGCGAAACGCTGACTAAACTGTATTGTGCTATTTGGGAGAAACGACCAGAAAAAGCGGACAATGTTCGACTTCTTCGTAAAAAAGCCCACCCGCATATGGCCAATGTCGTCAAAGCAAAACTGGTTCGTTTTGGTTAGGAGGTTCTAGACCACCTAGCCTACAGACCAGACTTAGCGCCCTCGGACTACCACCTGTTTGGTACTATAAAGAGATTTCTGGTCAAAGGTTCTAGATTGTCGAGGAACTGAAATCTGTCATGTGCCATTGGCTGTATTCACAGCCGATGGAGTTCTATGAGCGGGTTATTCTGAAACTGGTGCAGCTTTGGAAAAAATGCATAAATGCATGTAGTTTCAGCTGTACTTAGTTGTTTACCTATGTGTTTTGTAATTTTGTTTGAAAAATATAAATGGCGTTACTTTCTGATACCTCTTTGTATACAGGGTGTCCGGAAATAAATGGTAAATATTCATACACGTGAGAAAACATGTATAAAGAAGCATTTTTATTCCTATTACATGGTGTCGCAAGCCAACCCCACAGAGATACAGGGGGATTAAATTATGTTGCGCTGCCTGATTGTTGGCTTCCCGCGAGCGACTAGGCAATTGAAGCCTACAGACCTGATGTAATGGAATAATATCAGTTCACATCACATAACATTAAACTGCGTAGAAATAAACAAATAAGGCACTCTACAAACGCTGTAGGCTCTTAAGGTAACATCTTGACGTAGACTATGAGCAATGCACATCAAGGCGTACATCGAAGCGGTGGGTAAAAACAAATGTGAACAAAACAGACACCACACAAATGTCCATTGCTTATCAAGACTCACAGCAGATGTTCAAAGGTCCGGCCATGTGTTTGCACACACAGGTTACAGCGCCTTAGCAGCGACTCCCGTGCATGACGTAGTACATCCGGTTGTTCGCGGATTGTTTCACCTGCCACAGCAATGCGAGCGACCAGATCATCAACGAATAGAAGAGGTGTTTCATACACCAGTGACTTCATGTAACCCCACAAAAAAAATTCCAATGGGGATAGGTCAGGTGATCGTGGTAGCCAGGTTATTGGTCCCCCACGTCCAATCCACCGATGGCCGTATGTCGCGTTAAGGTGTTGTCGTACGTGAATGCAATAATGTGCAGGCGCACCGTCATGCTGGAACAACAGGCGACGACGAACAGGCAGTGATACATCCTCCAGCAATCCTGGCAGTGTTTCCTGCAGAAATACCTGGTAAGCGTGAGCATTAAGGCGGTCCGCCAGAAAGAGAAAGAAGCAGGAGAAGAAAGACCATTGGTGGATTCTATGCGCAGAATCGGCCCAGAATCCGCCAAAGGGAAATAAAAGACGGGACAATTGACATCTCTTGAACAGATATGGGCTGCACCACATTGCCTAGTCGCTCGCGGGACGCCAACAATCAGGCAGCGCAACATACTTTAATTACCCTGTATCTTTGTGGGGGTTGGCTTGCGACACCATGTTCATATGAATAAAAATGCTTCTCTATACAAGTTCTCTCACGTGTATATATATTTAGCATTTATTTCCGAACACCCTGTATATCAGTCATCGTATAGTCATCGAGGAGGTCAGACGTGTCTTCAATTGCTCCCATTCCCACCCCAGTCTTCACAGTTTCCCCACCTGCAGTCCACCCTCGCCCGCTATTTAGAGTCTTCGTTCTGCCTATTGCCAGCTTATCGTCTTCTGCTTTACCGTAGGTTCTACCTAGCATTATCAATTTTTCAGCTTCAACTCTTAGTTATATATTTACTTACACTTTTAGTTATATATTTAGTTATCCACTTAGTTATATATTCTTTTATTTATACATTCTCCTTTAAAAAGGAAATAGGAAAGGGGAATTAATTGCAACTGTTACTGCCGTTTCCTTACTTCCATTTTTAGTCTGTATCAGTTTCCTTAATTTTAGTTTCTTTCGTGTATATAATGTAGTTATTTGCTTACTTCTTCTATTTCCATTGCTTAGATTTTTCTCGCCTGCTTACTTATCCTATTTACTCTTTGTTTCCTCCCGACAATTCAGTTCTGTGTCTCCCTGCGTCTGCAATCCAACAATTGACCCTGACCCCACTCCTTGATTTAGCTGTTGCTATCTGCCAGCCCCTCCCCCTGTTCTTCCTCACACCCTCTCTATCCTTTTTAAGGCTACTCTATTTTATTTATAATTTAATAGTAGTAGAAATTAAATTATAAATATTCGCTCCTCAATCTTCTGAACTTTTCGCCACTAATAGCGTTTGTATCTTTTGTTTTGTTCACCACTACCTTTGAAACCTATTCAGAAGCATTAGAATCATTTCTTTCAAGGTACACAGTCGAGTTAATCCTTATATATAAGTCACCAGCAACTATCATAAGCTCCATTTCTAAATTATTCTTAAGAACAAACCTCCTCAACAATTACCCTAGTCCTTTTGAACTTTAGAAACCATCGTTAAGAAAGCTATCAGCTTCATTATCTTCCCTCCTTATCCCCTAACACCGAATGTTAAACACGGTCGCCGCCATCCTTAAAATCTATCTGCTTCTTGCTCATATACCCTCCAGCTCCTGTTTCCCGTTAACCACAAGTCAGTTTCCAACGTGAGACTACTATTCCAATTGCACCATTTTTAACACATCGTCCCGATCCCATCGTACTAATAAACCATGTCCGCACTTGGTAAACCACTTAGAAAGCCTCAAACCCGCAGCGCCACACAAAACTCGCCCTCAACATCCCCTTCAGACGAATCCATCAACGTCGCAATTGAAAAGGGTATCGACAAATATTTCGAAAATTTCACTAACTTCGATCGTTTATTTGACTCTCTTCTCCAGCACCTCACCACAAAAGTTGATACCTTATTTTCGGACTTAATTAATCGCATTTCGACAACTGAATCACGCCTTGCTGAACTTGATAACCGCCTGAGTAAAATAGACACTGCAATATCTAATCTTAATACACCTTACATCCCACCTGATCACTCTAAGCTCTCCCAAAGTTCCAACCCGCAGTCTATTACAACACGTTGACGACATAGATCAATACGGGAGACGCACCAACATTAGAATCTACGGTCTACTAGAAACACCCACTGAAGACACCAGTTTCTTGTGCCTAGACCTGTTTTCAACTAAGCTCAACGTCCACCTAGACTCCACTACGATCTCCTCTGCTTCCCGCATCGGCCCTCATACTCCCGACAAGACTCGCCCCATCCTACTACAGTTCACCTCACTTTCATCTAAAGTTCAAATTATAAAAAACCGGAGCAAGCTGAAAGGTTCACCCACCCACATCGCCGAAGATCTGACGCCATCCCGATACCGCCTTCTGTGTTTTGCCAAGTCGAAATTTGGCCCAAGCAATGCCTGGTCATCCAACGGACGAGTTTTTGTAAAGGATCCCACTGCCAAAATTACTTCCATTCAGACAATTGCCGACTTAAACCAACTTAGCTCCTCCCCATCCCTGCAAGTGTCGGCGTAGAAATTCAGTTTCGCTCTGAATTATGGATATGCCCGTCTTTCAGTGGCCCGACTCGATGGATAACGTTAACGGTAGGCTCTGAAATACAACTATTACCGAAGACGATTTATCAATTCAGATATTTTTAGTACGATAAAAAAGAAAAATTCGTTTTACCTGAAATCTCGAAAGAATCATTCACCTGCAAACAAAAAACAATTTAAAACATACTCTTATCAAGTCAAGAATGCCCTAAATTATGCCAAGCGTGATTATTATCAAAATCTATTCCAGCAGCTCTTATCTTCAAAAGATAAGTGGCAGCACTTAAAAAGAATGGCTTGTGGTGCTAGCCCATCTAGCAACCCGTTTAACGATTTGGCTGCGGCTTCCTCTGACGATTTAACTAATTTTCTGAACAAATTGCTCCCTCCTGCTTCCTTTACTCCCAAATCGGGGGAATCTACAACCTCATGACAAAAATCCTGCAACATTCGAATTTGTGCACGCACTTCTATATTTAAGCGATAGCTATAAAACATATGTTAGGGTTACGACTTTGAAACTATACTGAATGGATTCTACAACTATTATTACATAGGGAAAAAAATAAGCTTAAAAAATAAACATTTTATTTCTTACAAACTTAGAAGAAATGAAAAATCAGGTGTGTGATAAAAGTCCTGCAACACTGCAATTAATAATAATTTTACGCCATAATAATATTAATTCTTATCATTAAACACCTCTTTAAAACATTACTTACCCCACAAATGATAATGGGATCATCTCGTTTGCATAGAAAGTTTTTTTATGACCAATTAACTCATAAGGACACTGATTTTCACCATGTCGAACGAGGTTAGAAAATTAATTATTGAAAAACATCACCAAGGCATCTCGAATTGTGATATAGCAAAGTTTGTCGGTATTCATCGTTCAACTGTTGGAAGCATTATTAAGACCTACGAAGAAACTAGGAAAAGTGATGTGAGAGTGCGGCCGGGTCATCCCAGAAAGACAACAAAAGCCCAAAACAATTACTAAGGAGTATTGTGAAAACTGCTAGAACGAAGACTGCTGCCATGATAACTCAAGAATGGTCCAACATCATTAAAGTAAATGTGTCCCAAAGTAAATGTGTCGACGTTTCGCAGAAATGAAGTATGGCTTTCGAGTTGCGAAGAAGAAACCACTCCTTACGGCTAAAATGAAGAAAAAAAGAATGGATTGGTGTTACACATATCGCAGCTGGACTATTGAACAATGGCGATGAGTAATTTTCAGCGATGAAACCAGAGTTTGCTTGTTTGATGATGGAAGAAGAAAAGTTCTCCGTAAAAGGGGGAAAGAATTGCTACCAAACTGCATTTCCAAGACAGTGACATTTGCCCCTGGACTCATGTTATACGGAACGTTGACAGCTGCAGGACTAGGAAGCTTGGCTATTATTGACAAAAGTGTAACTTCATCAATTTACAACAACGTTATGGATAAGCATCCCTTGCCTACTACTGATTATTACTTCCCTGATGGAGAGTACGTTTAACAGCAAGATGGTGCACCAAGATAACCAAACAGTACTTTGAAGACATGGGAATTGAAGTTTTGGACTGGCCTGGAAACTCTCCAGACCTAAATCCCATCGAAAGGATGTGGGATATAATAAAGAAAAAAATTAAGCCAACCTTTCCAAAGACCATCGATGAAATGAAATCCAAAACGTTTCATGCTTGGTTAGAAATTTCTGGACATGAGTGCCAGGCACTTGTGGACTCAATGCCTAAGCGAATCGAGGCTGTACTTAAAGCATACAGTGGTTCTACTCATTATTAATTGCAGTGTTGCAGGACTTTTGTCACAAGATTGACGTGTTGCAGGACTTTTGTGACACACCTGCTTTTTATTTCTTCTAAGTTTGTAAGAAATTAAATGTTTATTTTTCCTGCTTATTTCTTTCCCTATGTAACAATAGTCGTAGAATCCATTCAGTATAGTTTCAAAGTCGCAACCCTAATATATATTTTATAACTATTGCTTAAATGTAGAAGCGCACGCACAAAATCGAATGTCGCAGGATTTTTGTCACGAGGTTGTAGTAACACATGCCCAAGCTCTGTTTTTTTTTTGTTTCACCTATCACGGCTGAAGAGGTCCATTGTACAATCACCCAACTAAAGGCGTCGGTTTCCGCTGCCCTCTTGACATGCGTTGCGACATAATCAACGCAGTGAGCCACGCTATAATGCATCCTCTCGCGGCAGTATTGAACTGTTCGTTAGCCTCAGGAGTTTTCCCAGCTGCTTTAAAATTGACGACAGTCATCCCAGTTTTTAAAAAAGGGAATCCTGCTCTTTATTCCAATTATATACCTATAACAGCGTTGCCTATTGTATCTAAGGTCTTTGAAAAAATATTTTTTACGCGGTTCTCGCAGTTTATAAGTGAAAATAATTTTATCAGCCTTAGTCAGCATGAAGTGTCGACCTTCTCGAATACGTCACTACCGAAATGGATAGTAATAAGTTCGTGGCGGCACTTTTCATTGATTTTACGAAAGCCTTCGACTCCGTTTCGACACAATTTTTAAGTATTAAACTAGCTTCTTATTACAATATCCGTGGACTACCTTTGGCTTGCATTACGAATTTCTTGAAGGACCGCAAATATTTTCTAACTTATAAGGAATTATCTTCTGGCACCGTTGTCCGGAACCTGGTAGTGCCTCAGGGTTCGATTTTATCGCCTTTATTCTTCAATTTCTTCATTAATGATCTCCCCATATACTGTGCCCCTTCAAAGACGATTATGTGCGCAGATGATGTTGCTGTCTTATTTGCTGATACAGATCTAATAATTTAATATCATCTATAAACGAGACCCTACTAAGGATACAACGTTGGTGTCGCACGAGTCAAATGCAGCTTAACGCTGATAAAACTAAGGTTACCCTTTTTCACCAGCGCAACAAGCGCGTACCTGATTCTCCGACGATCTCCTTTGGCGACCGCCCGATTTCTGTGGTAAATTCGTTTAGATACGTAGGCTTGGTCTTAAATTATGATCTTTCTTGAGACCGGCATATAAATAGCCTGTTGAAAAAGTTGAACTTTAAGCAGGGGCTGATCTCCAGACTGTATTATTTACTTTGGAATATTCTAATATTGTTGTACAACGCTTGGATCCACTCCAACCTCAGCTTTGGAATCATTTTTGGGGGTCCACTTCGTCATATAATTTGGCTAGACTGTTGAAGTTACAGAAATGGTTCCTGAGGACGCTGTTGGGTATTCCCAAACGGTCCACTGTCTCGCACTTTTTTAAACTACTGGGTATTCCAACTATTTACCACATTCATGCTATACAAACCATTTCATTCATGTTAGTTTTTTTTTTACTTTTTTGTTCTTTATTATTGATTGTTAGTGCCGTTTGGCCTATTAGTTACTACATTTTTGTCATTTTGTCATTTACATGCACCCTGTAGTTGTTGAACATCTCTCAACTAACCTTTCAACTATACATTATTTGTATCATTTATTGGTTGTTTTTGTTAAGTTCATTACAGCTTGCTATTGTTATATGCCACATGGTCGTTGTTGTCATTTAACATTTAAGTCTAAGTGTTATCATAATATTTACTACCAACTAATCTGTACTTGTATTTTACTATATTGTCACGCCCGCTGGGACCTAACCCGTCAGTCAGTGATCATACTTGTCCTTGCTGGGCGCAATTGCATCTTAATTTTATTAAACAAATAAATAAATAAATATACGATTGAAATGTTATCTTCAGTTTATCTATTTATTTTTGAATGATTATTCAATATTTAAACCTTTAGGTTCTTGCCCTTTCACATTTTATTTTGCTATTTCTTTTGGTATGCTTCAAATTACCCTTTTTTGTTTATTCCTGGTGTCAATTGCACGTTTTCAGAGGAGCTATGTGGCTACAAAAAATAGACAATTTCTTTATTGTGAGGCTGTCTAATATTTTATTTGGACAGAGTAAAATTTAGGCATTTTCGAAAATTTAACATTCCATAAGCTAAATAAGTGTTATTGCTGCGTCTTGATTTATTTTTTCCTCTTTCTTTAAGGTTCTTTATCTTCTGAGACGATCATTTGATAGATGGAAAATTCGTCGATATCCTCGAAACCGCCGCCTGTCTCGATATTTAATGTCAACGAATATGACATCGCTGACAGAAAGTCCATGCCATCAACAAGGGAATAACTTACAGCAAGCGACTGAATTAAATGAAAATATGAGAATGGCGAATCTGTAAATTCGATCAACAAATAAATTACATCGGGGATTGGTTCATCAGCTCAACTTTATCCATGAGTTGACGAAAGATTTGAAATGTACAATCAAATATCGTTTAACATTATTTAATTAAGCCTATGACAGATCTCAACATTGTTTTCATAAAAGTCAACATGGAATAAATTTTTAAAAAAAATATAACTTTCTTTTAATAAATGTTTTAAAGGCTGTTACACTACGCCTAACTTTAAAATAGTTTTTCAAAAATTTAAAAAC
Organism: Rhysida immarginata; assembly: GCA_023313115.1. NCBI lineage: Eukaryota > Metazoa > Arthropoda > Chilopoda > Scolopendromorpha > Scolopendridae > Rhysida > Rhysida immarginata. The sequence goes on along the minus strand of JAHWFO010117657.1, from coordinate 1,274,182 downwards.
TAAATATTTATGATGTTACTGATTTTGTGTGTAATTAATTTTTATCTTTTCGATAAAGTTATTTCAAAAGCAAATGTACTAATGAAATTAAAACATTAGAAATCGTTATTGCTTTATTTAAAAATATACAAAATTATACGGGAAATCAAATATTGAAAGGAATCCAGATAATAATAAATATTTTTTTTATTTTCTGAAAAGATAATTTATCTAAAAAATATTTTTATAAAATTTTTACATCTGTTCAAGATTACAGAAAATGCATTTAAAAATAATATAAACCATTATTTCACATATTAACATAATTATGAAATAATTTTTTACATGATTCGGTATAAGAAATTATTTGCGATGCACAAAACATTTTTCACTTATTTACATTAGATAAGTTTATAGTTACCTTTCTGTGGCAAGATAATAAATACAATCACATTTTAAATTCAAACAAGAATGATATTACTGTCCTACGTTATGATAAATAAAGAGACACTGTATTTGAAATGAATCAATACCCTGAGCGTAATGATTATCTGCAATTATCAATTACTTTTTTTAGATCTGTCTTTTATTAACCATTCTGTGAAAAACTGAATGGTGTACTAAAATTATATGATACTTTTATGATAAAAAGGTGTCATTTTTACAGGAAAAATTAAATCCATCATTTTGTTTATCCCTGTATTAAGATTTTATAGTGTCTTATATTCGAGAGGTAAAGTTAAAATATAATAATTGGAAAATATAATAATTTGAAAGTTGAAATCTTTAAAATATAACAATAAACAATGAAAGTTGAAACTCTGTATAATAATTTGTGTCTCGTCTTTAGGTCCAAATAACGACTCAAGGGGAACAGATTGGGGGAAAATGAATATTGAATATTTGGTTTTAATGTCCCCTAATTCAGAATAAAAACATTTCGCGTCCCTGGGGGTGAAGGGGTAAATTTTGAAAATTTTAATTTTGTAGGGGCAGGGGTTAGACCCCATGTGTTATTTAGAAAGTTGTAGAGTATCATGTAAAATGTGGGTTTAGCAAAAAACCCGGTGAAAAAATCTCATCCCCTGCCCTTTATCGAGTGGGTAAAGTGAAAGGTATGGTTAGCTTATGTAGACAAAAACAGTAAACTCATTAGAAACTTATTAGAACTTTATTACTTATCAGAAAACAGTACATTTGAAAATGAATGAGAATGAATGAGTTGTTACCCTGAAAATGTAGGCCCCTCATTCATTCTCATTAATTTTCCAATGTAGGCCCTACTGTTTTCTAATAAGTATGGTTTTTAGGGGATGAGATTCTTTCACCGGGATTTTTGCTAAACCGACATTTTACATTATGGTCTACAACTTTCTAAATAACACATGGTGTCTAACCCCTACCCCTACAAAATTAAAATTTTCAAAATTTACCCCTTCACCCCCAGGGACGCGAAATGTTCTTATTTCGGAATTGGTGGACATCAAAACCAAATAATCAATATTCATCCTCCCCCCCCCCCCCCCCCCTTGAGCCGTTATTTGGACCTAAAGACGGGACACCAATTATGAAACACCCTGTATTCGTCATATTAAAATTATTCACTGCAGCTTGTTTTTCTGAAATTAATAAACAATAAATTTGAAGATTTATGAACTGAACCATATGAATTCAATTTTTACCATTATAGTGATGGGTTAAAACTGACTAGATTTTAATGATTGGTTTGGTTTGTTTGGTATTAATATCCTTTTCAACTGCTATGGTCACTTCAGGACGGCGTTATAGGGGCCGCAAATTTTGCCTCCTAAGGGTTCTTTAACGTGCAGCCGGCAAACGACTATACGGGAGCAACGGATTTACTACCCTTCCGAAGGAAGTGCGTGATCTCAGGATTGTCCCCGTGAAAAACTCCTCGTCGTCCTCGGCCGGGGTCGAACTCGCGTCCTCGGGCATCAGAGGCGACCACGCAACCACTGAGCCACCGAGGCGGATAGATTTTAATGAAAAAAATGTATAAATTTCGAAGTTTATTCAGAGGTTTTAATAAACAATCTAGTTTAACATTTACTTAAGTGTTATTAGATGAACGAAAGTTATGAAGGAGGAAAACAGACCCTAATTACAAGACACTCTTTTATTAATTGCCAAGCCAGTGCTGGCTATTTCACTTGAATGCAAATTACAATCATAATGATTCCATGAAGAGTTCATAAAAAGTTCCATTATGTACGAGAAAAATGATTTAAATATACATAAGTTGTAGGCAATACATTTGGAAGGAAAGATCGATCCGAAAGCAATAGACAAACCAAAGGAAAGAGAATTTTCGAATACCATGAAGTTACGAAAAAAGAGTACTACAACATAGTATACCATCATGTTTTTATGATTTTGTAAAAAAATATTTAACTATTGTTAACGGATTGTGTTCGAAAATTAATAAAATGAATTGATTTGGGTTGTTCAAGACATGTTGCTGCTGTCAGTCTTAAAGAGTATAAATGTAAATAGCCTGTATAATAACTATAATGATTATGATCAACGATCAGCATAGTTGTTAGTCTGTATCTCATTTTATGAATATTATAATCTATTGAAAACATAATTTTCTTAAATAATAACTTCAGACAAGTCACTATTGGTCTACCCGTTTTTGAACAGAAATTTTGCCATATATTGAGATAAATGAATAGTAATGCACAATATTAGAGGGTTGGAATTTTAACAGTGGAAACACTCCTGTAGAGACCACGAACAGGAACCAGATAATATACGAAGTTATTTACACACTTATCTTTTCTCACTTCACGCGGTCATCCTCAATAGAGAGACTTGGCATTGTCCAATTTTCCCATAGACAAGTTGTTATAGTTAGTCCGATGGCTCCTTTTAGAGTTGTCGTATGCAACTGGGGATTATTCACGATTGTCGTTATACAAGCCAGAATGGAATGACGTCATCCTGACTGTAGTAGCCTTTCTGCTCTCGTTTATTTATTTACTTATATTTATTTAGATTTATTTTGCAGCATACAGCATGCCTAGTAATGATAATGTACAGAAACGCGTATAAAACAATATTTGCGCTATTGCCAAGTCTCGTTATTACAAGATCTCTGTTGCGCAGTGACGAAAAGAACAGTCTCGTGTTTGCATATATATAATCAAGATGTTTTCAAAACAGGAGGAGCAGAGCTATTCATTTTTGCATCACAATCTGTGACCACCTTTGAGAAAAATTCGGCAGCGCTTTATACAGTGTCAATCCATCTTTTAGTAGTACAATGACTCGGGCGCATGCAGCACAAGCTCTGGATGTTTTTTTTCGGACGATAGGACTGGGAAATGCTCTACCATCTACCATACTCCTAGTCCCGGTGATTCCACTTTTTGACATCACTTTAGATAATTCTTTGCGAAAATCTTCAAGTAATAGACCGCGCCATTCGAACTATCAACGGAACAGGCGTGCCCAACGACATCCTACGACTTACAGATCGCTAGCAACGATTTCCACACAAACTTTGAAGCATAACACTTTAATCCCGTATATGTTATAAATATGTAGTTGCCACTATTAATATTCTAACCCTCGTAAAATTAATTCTAGCATTTATTTCATTTTCATGATTTCATCATATCAATGTCAAGCCGTTTACGGAAAAGAGATATGCAACACTCTCAGGTGAATGAAATGTTTTTTCATTCGTGGTTGTATTCTTAAATAATTATGCACGATTCTTGCTTTCTTTCAAGTGTGTTTACTCTGCTTTTCAGACCGGAGATTTCTGAGTGCGACTGTTCCTTCAATGATTCGTAAAGTGCATCCTTTTCCTCAATGATCTCGTTGAATTTTTCCTGCTGTAGTCGAAGCTTTTCGTTTAGCTCTTCCTCTAAAGTTACCTGAATACGCTAAAAGAAATGAGTACATAATTTCATTATTCATGAAGGATAAGGGAAGATAATAAATTTCTTCCAAAAGCTAATCTTCCCCCATAAAAAAAATCCTACACTCCGCCCATAAAAATCTTACGTTTCCCCGAATCGACAAAATAGCTTAATCTATTTAGGTCGCAGGAAAATCCTGGGCATTCTCCTGTTATGTAAGGTGAAGATACTTGAGCCGGTGTTAAAATTTGTATTTTTATAAATATTCGGTGACGCTTTCGCTGCCGCTGCTACTCAAAGAATGCAGAAAATGGCAGTTAAAAGCGTTGTGAACTAAACTATGAATACTGTGCCATTTATCGTTAAACTCAGCACGCCACATAAGTTGGCTCAAGAAGAAACAAAATTTATTACCAACTTAATTAATCACCAAATTAGATATCTTCACCTTACCTGTATACAGAGTGTGCAATTTTAATAATACATCTAAATATTTCTAAAATAAAAACTCTAAAGAAAAATGTTTCAGATCAAATGGGGCAATCAGAAACATACGAGACAATAGTTTTAAAAGTTTTTATGGTCAATTAATTTTTTCAACAGCAAAGTATAATTTTATGGCAGAATATGATTCAGCATATTATCGATTAAGAAATTCTCCAAAACAAAGTTTATTTTCTTTTAGAATAAACAAATGACGTGTGAAGTAATTTCCATTTTAACAAATAATAAAATTATTACATAAGATGTTCAAAAGTACCACAAATTTGAACCAATACATAATTATAACCTACGTTGAAATTGGTCTATGCGCTCAAAAAAAATTAATGGGATATTCATACAGGCGTTCTTTACACATTACCAAGCGCATTCTTAAATGTTCGGCTGTCTGCAAAAACCACATTCTTGAGTCCTCAGCGAGTAAAAGAGGAAGATATCGTAGGCCTAGGAGTGGGTCCACGGCGGCTAATCCAGAGCTGTTGGTTACGGTCTGTGTGGTTTCTAACAGCTCGTACATAATGTGGAGGTCAAGTATAGTGTTAGAACCACATTACTAATCTCGTACGTAGATCTACGACTTCCAGCAAGTAAGTGAAATGTTTTTGCAGTAAATTCAAATAACATGTACCATTGAGGGCTTCATTATAGAAATAGGGTCCAATAATTGGAGACATTAGCAGACCAATAGTGGAAATTGTGGCGATTTGCTAATCCTATACTATGAAAGGTGGCTTCATCGCCAATAGATTCTGCACATTTTCTACTTATTATTTTTTAAGGATATCTCTAAAATAAAGTTTCTTTTCTTGTAAAATTAAATCAAACAAATTGCATTTTTTGTTGATTTATGTTTTAATTTGTGACGCGCCACCCCCTATATTAATGTAACAACAACAAGTGTCAGGTGAGTTGAGCGCCACGGGTTCGGGACTGATGCTAGAGGGTGTGAATTTTGAGAATTATATGGACAACTACAGCGTATGATTAACAAACAATACTCTCTTTATTCCTAGAAGAACAAAAATATACGCAAGCACAAGTAAATACTAACTCAATATGTCACGCATCGCTACAATTGACATCACGTATGAATACCTAATAGGCTCTGCGTAAGGCATAAGGTACCTGCTGAAGAGGACCCTCCCTGCATTCAGAGAACTTAACTACCTAACTAATATGTACTATTTACTCGACCAATTCATGCATAAGTTAGCTATAATTTTATTTGTTATTCTTAATCATGAGCAAGGCTTTGCAACTAATGCTAATATGTAGCTATTCGAGTTGTGCTCCGACCATGCAGGCGGATATTACGACGGGCTAGAGCTTCACAACCTATTACTCACACGGATACACAGGTAGTGCTTTTATTTCCATACAATCAACGTTACCAAGCGTTGCCCGGACCTTTTAGTTAATTGCAAATACAAGGGGAGGACCGTTGTAACCCCTACCGCACCCCAGTGTGTTTGTGATCCGGCTGTGTCGCCTTGCTCACACTCCGGTATTCGTAATTATAACGAGGCTTACTCTCAATGCATGCCTTATGCACACCCACACGAAAAGAGCATGAAGCAACTCATCCAATCAGCGATTCGACCCTGAGATTCTGCATTGAGCTCTGTTCGTCAGTCTCGTTGCCTTGCAAAGCCGCCTCCTATATTTCAAATGCAAATAAAATTGTTACTAGACCAGTACTACAGATATACAATAATATCATATGATATGTGTAACGCGCTCTTGATAACAAGTCTTATTACAGCGACATACTACACAGTTCCATCCTAAATCAGTATTCTATGACGTTGCTCAGACAACTAGGTAGTTCTACAATTCAATCTTCTCTTACTCTTGTGTAAGTGATATTATCAATGTACTGTTTATTCAACATGCACCAAATGTTCCCCACCCACACAACATGGAAAGAACTCACCCATTATATCATCACATTGGTATGAAGTCTTCAGATGTATGTTGCAGTTTCGATGTCCATTCGAACGCCAATGAATCGTCATGTATTTCTCATATGCAGACCAAAGAAAATTTTTTTTCAGCTAAACTTTGAATACGATAATATTCATGAATCAGCAGCAGCAGACTGCACAACAAACGGCCAAGTATATATCGGCAAAAAAAAAAAACGGCACACTTTTTCCGAACACTCAGGCGTTCCCATTATTATTTTTTTTCGACCTTCCATAGCGGTTGCTCAAAGCCAAAAAAAATATTCTTTAAAAACAAACAAATAAAAAAAACAATACTCAAATTAGAAGAAAACACAGTTTCTAGGAAATCCTCCCAGAAACAATGTTTTCCTCCAAAACAAGCCCTGTTGCACGATCAACATCATGAACAGCGATTGCCAACAAACACTTAAAAGGAATATATTTTATAAAACAGTTTCTTTTTTTTTCAAAACGAAAATAACTCAAATAAATTACTAAGAGATGTAAATTAATATCATAATAAAATTTAATCCACCAAAATTAGAAACAAAGAGAGCAACTATTACCTCCAGCGAATTATCTCAAAAAAAAAATTAATAACTTCACCATATTTGTAATTAAAAAAAACAACCCTACACGTTCTCCGTCGGACCCATGTGACACACACTGGCATGAAATGTCACAAATTAACAAAAAATATTTTTACATAAAATATTCAGACGTACCCCATTTGCGTTGTAAATTGGCTTTTTTATTGGATCCTATTTCTATAATGAAGTTCACCGTGGTACATGTTATAGGAATCTACTGCAAGACCATTTCACTTATTTGCTGGAAGTCGTAGATCTACATCTGGGGGGCGAGGAGGGAGAGCCGAGTCCATGCAGGCTATCTAATATAGTACTGTAGATTGAACTGCTTTGATACGATACACGTACAGTATGTACAGAAAATATGGTATGTCTTTTAATACCCACAACCCTATCTGTAGGATAGTTTATTATCAATGGATTAAATTAGCAGTATATGATTAATGCATGTAAATCTTACTGTTATGTTCTGTACTAGACTGCTGCTGGATTTTATCGGATTTCACATAAAAGCATTATTTACTTGTTTAGAGTGTAGATTCAAAAATGGTTAAAAGTTTCAGCTATTCATTTATGCAATTCAACATAGTAAACCCACTGTGTAAACAATGATATATTCTAATTTAGGGAAGAATTTTCTTCTATCATGGTTTTTGCATAACCTTCAGCATCATGTCAGAATGTTCTTGAGAAACTGTCAACACCACTCGTAAAAAGTTCTTTTTAACTCAGAAATACATTGTATAATATAGCCTCAAAAAAGTGCATAATATCATTATAACGCCAAACAAGACATTAAAAGAGAGACATTGGTAAATTTTTTAAGTCTATAATCCAAATAATGTCTTTCGCTTGAAACAAACTATCTGCTGTTGAGATGTTTTCCATGATTTTCTTAATACCTTAGCATTTCAAGTTTTTGTCACTAGATGGCAGAAAAATAACGGTGCATGCGCTTGAAATTTGATTTATTTGCAAAAGTATCTTTCCAAAAAAATTCCTACTTCTCTGACAGAATAAAATTAATGCGTCGGGGGCATCAATAAGTGGTGCATAAATTTTCTGTTATAATGAGGGGGTAGCATATCTAGTGAACGTTAAATTAGAACGTTAATCTGAAATTTGGCTAAAGTGAGGTACGTTGTAATAGGGTTTTACTCTAAACTAAACAATTAAAAAATAATGAAGGAACTAAACAACATATATTAAATCTGGGTATGTGTCCCTCGAATTTATTCCTTCGTTTTAGAACCCTTCCTCTCTACAACCTCCTTTAGCAGTAGATTATCTTATTTTTTCAAACACAATAAAAATTGTAAATCAGCATACCTTCAGTATGGTAAAGAAACAGATTAATTTTACCTTGTTTAACTCTTCCAGTTCCATTTCTCTTAATTTTCTTCTCTCGATTTCTTCTGCTAGCATTTTTTCTCTCATTTCAATTTGCTCCTGTTCTCGTTTCAAAGCTGTTCAAAAGATTCAAGAACATGAATAATAAACGAAGAAACAAGATCAAGGAATAATCAAAGAATACGAATATCTAATATTAAAGACCAAACTAATAACGTATATGTAACGTTAAATCATAAACTTTTCTGTCCATATATTATTAAAATTAACTACCTTCTTCTTTAACCGCCAATACAGAAAATTCTAAATCAGCTGCAATAATCGTATTTCTCTCTTCCTCTAATTGCTGAATAAATTCATGAAAAACGGATTCACTCTATATATATATATAAAAAATAAAGATGCACATTAATCCTCACAACACAGCATTACTGTTCGAATATTTATTGATAAAAACACAAACCTTAACTCCTTTTCTAGGAAGTTCTTCATACTTTTTCTTCATTCTATCTAGTTGGTCTTTATGGGCGGCATACCCTCCTTGTTTCATATATTCCTTAATGTTTTCTTTTATGGGCTTGTAAAGATCGTTAAGAATTTTCATACATTTCTCCGTCGATGCACTTTCATTCAGTGCAACAGCTGCCGAATATGCAGTTGACAAATTTTCCTAAATAAGTTTATAAAGTAAATTCTATACACTTTCGATAATTTTAAAGTAAATATATTAAAGAAAAAAATGTCAGGAAAAATTCTGCAACTTGGATTCGAACCAAAAGCTACGTTTATCATGCTTGCTGCTTCTATCAACTGAGCAATCGCCGCGGATAAAGGAGAGCACGACTGTCTTTAAAGACTACAAGGTAGCTAAGGTGCAAGCCCAATGATAGGATATGACCCCGACTCGCAGATCAGAAATTCCTCCTTTCTATTAAAGAGATGATGAAGACTCTGCGAAAGTTATAAATTCAAACTGAAGCTAATGCTCTAAACATAAAATAAAGACATGAATAGAAAAATGGAAGAATATATCACGCTCCAGTTGATAGAGACTTGAATATATTGATGAGTAATTAAATAAAAAATCTTTCATCTACTTTTACATTTAATGTTACATTGACTGCCAGAAAAGATTTTACATGTGTTCCATTATATGGTATGAAATAAGGCTATGACATACCATCTTATTTTAAATCTTCCCTAAGAAAAGCATCAGTTATTATGAAATGTTATAAGATATCAGCTTAGTTTCAGCATTGTATAATTTTGAAAAATTCTTTAAATTACACAATGCTTTTCACTCAATTGGTTCCTCAATTATATTCCAACTTTTTTAACCATTAGGTCTGGTAAACTGGTGAAAATGATAGGTTAAAATATTGTGTCTGTTGAATCCTTTTGGAAAAGTTGTATGATATCATTCACTTAAATAAAATTATTTTAATGATAATATCACACTTAGAATAAAATTTATATTTACCTGCATTTTCTCTCTAAGTTCGTGCAAATCATCAAATATTATTTTATTCTTATAAAGCGATGTTAAATCGGTAACCATTTTCTTATGGGCCCTCAACAGTTCTTCTTGACTTAGCGGAAAAGGAAGCTGGTGTATTCTGTTTTGGTAATCTTTCATGCAAAGTTCTAAAATCCTTTGGTTTTCCTTTGAAGCAGTGAGCTTAAGTGCTGATTCGATGCAAGGTATTTCACCGCTTTCTAATGCCTCCACGTAGCATTCGATTAAGCCTACAAACACTTCAAAAATCCGTCCATAAGAAATTAATATATAGGGCGTCCCATTTAACATAACAAATAAAAATAACTCGAAAAATACGCATCGTACAAAAACATAAAAAATGCGTGTTTAATTTTTTTTTAAAAGCTACCCAATGATACAAAACTGTTAACTCTCCTTATATACTAAAAATTTTTGGATTTTTGAAATTCTGATTTCGGATTCTTAAAGACCATCTAAAAGTAGAATCGGAATGTGCCTAAATTCTGTCTTCATTGATTAAATAAGGTTCAAAACTTTAAAAGCATCACACTTTCAGTGCCTCTATCTCCTAAACGGTTGGCCAATTGAATATAAAACCACCAGGAATAAAACATTTCTCACAGAGTTGTGTACAATCTGAAAATGTCATTAAAAATAGGGGTTCCTATTTAAGATTTTAAAGTTGCCCCCTCCCCTACACACCGGGCGGGCTAGGGCGTAGGCTTTCTATTTCTCGAGTCCGCCTAGTCGTGGATTCGAATCCCGCCATGGGCATGGATGTTTGTGTTTGTCCCGGGCTGCGTACAGATATAACTTGTGTAAATGACGCAAAATACCTTAGTAGTCGACGCCAAAATTTCTAATAACCCAATAAAATCTCCCCCACCTTCAAGGCGGTCGAGTTTGGTATTATTGGATAGCTTTTTTAAAAATATTAAAAACGTATTTTTTTTTCCTATGATGCAGATTTTTTCGAGTTATTTTGATCTGACACCCTGTATATAACCTTATTCCAAAAGAAAGTTGAATCATATTAAGAGTACAGCTTATTTTAAAGTTTATGGTATTAGAGATTATATGAAAAATATGAAATCATATATACGACTGCAAAAGAAGATTGTTACACTTACAATTCCCGTTTATTTCCTGCGAGAAACCCACAGTTTTGCTTTTGCTTTTATTGATGAGAAAAGTCTTCAGTTGATCCAACTTTACTTCAAATTCTTCGGAAATCGTCTTTTTAGGAGCCAAATGCAAAGTCGATAAAAAACCAAATTTTGGAGTTGGTATGGGCAGGACGTGACACGAAAGTTTGTTCGGTGGGAAATAATGAGAAATGATCCTCCTGGATTCATTGTGAGATGCGGGATAGCGCTCGTTGATGCGGAGGCAATGCATGAAATACTCGTCGGGAGTAACGAGCACTTTATTAATGACCAATTTTAAAAAGAAATCTCTAATTACGACCACTAAGTAAGGAAACTGAAAGCAGATATCCTCTTCTTCAATTTCACTGTCTTTAGAGGTTTTGACTTGAATGTGTTTTGTCACTTCAGTTACAAAACTATGAAACAATAAAAAGAAGTTCGTTTATATTATTTTCTATATTTGTTCAAAAAATAATTAAAACAAAAATGCCGGAACAGACCAATATAACATAAGTTATTTTCTTACCTCAATTTGTCAATTAGACTGTTGTCGATTTTGCCAGTTGTGTTATAAATGAGCGTACTGCTTAAAAGGAAGCATAAGCTTATTATTTTCATGTCATAATTATAATCATTCTGAAAAAAAGACAGAACAATACATGATCGACACCCGAGTATAATGAAATAAAAAAGTAACGAAAAAGTAACGTTATAATTTACCTTATCAGGGTCCTGTAAACCTTCAGAATCCATGAAAATAACCGTGACATCTTCCAAGAATGGATGGGGTTGACACCAAATCCAGATTCCTTTCGTATGCGCTGTTACACTATCTCCTAGTTCAAAACCTATTGAGATTTTGATACAATGTTTTAGTAGTCCACAAACTGTAAACAGTTCCTTGGCATGCTCCTGGCCTTAGATGTATTGTTAGAAACAAGTACCAGAATTTCAAAATGTCAAAGCAAAACAGTAATATTTTCGAAAGTTTTTTTTATCAATCTCATCTAATATTATTCATCTTATTTATTTATTTTATTAGACTTAAACAAAAACCCATCGGGGCCCATACGGCCTGGTAGGCTGAACATTATCCCATCTCAATGTTCACATCAAATGCAATCGCTTATAATAGCTGAATAGTAACTTCTCTACGTGACTATTCTTGGATGGAAAATGTTGAATATCGTGTGTAAAACAATTGAAGGGGATATTATAGAGATCAAGGTAAACACAAAAAGTCCTATGAACATTGGTCCAAATTTGAACGATAACTTAGATATGAACAGAAATAAAAATGCCGCCACCACGACCAACAAATTGATAACTTAGGCTCTGTAAAGCTTAGATTAATGAAATTTGAAGGAATAACAGGGTACATAAGACTGTGTATACCGTTAAAATTTGATCGAATTCCAACGAGAAGTTTGCAAGTCACGCAGTCAAAATTGTAACAAGTACTGATTAGTACCACAAGAGAAAAAGCTTTATGATTTTGAATGAGTAACTCGGAAACTTCTTGTTGGAATTCGATCAAATTTTAACGGTATACAGTTTTATGTACCCTGTTTTTCTTCCAAATTTCATTAATCTAGGCTTTACAGAACCTGAGTTATTAGCTTGTTGATCTTGGTGGCGGCATTTCTATTTCTGTTCATATCCCAGTTATCGTTCAATTTCGGACTTTTTATGTTTACCTTGACCTCGATAATACCCCCTTAAATTGTTTTACACATGATTTGAATCACCCTGTATGTGGGTCAGACACTTTATACTGTATTTTCTTACAGTAGAATACGACATATTCAATTGCTGTGCTTTTCCATGGATCCTGATATTACCAGTCAATTGAGTGCTTGATATACGAGCGTTTAATTTTGTTGTGCTTCTCGTATGAACAATCTCCTCGGTTTTCCGACTTTTCACTGGTTTTATTCCTCTGCAAGATTAAATTTTTGAAGATCCCATTTTATCAAATCAGCAGGTACTGGGTTAAGTCTCTTTCACACTTACGGTTTGCGTTAGAATTTACGCGGATGCGGAGACCCATGGCGAAGAAGTTCATAATGCGTTCATTTGAACTATGTAATCCCTCACCGAAGACGGAATATGATGTGAAACAGCCTTTACGGAGAAGTTCACACAATTCTAATACTCGCATTATGAACTTGTTCCGGATGTGGTCTCCGTATCCGCGAAAATTCCGCACGCAAATCATAATTGTGAAACAGCCTTTAGAGTTGTTCGGATAAAATAATTTTATAAGTAAAGCGTGATGAAGTATCGTGAATTGTTAACCAGTGCGATTTAGCCTATCTCTGAACAGAAATAAGTTTCTGGCTGACTACCTTTATGTTTCTTTGAAACCAAGGGCGCAGATGGTTCACTTCATTTTAAAAAAGTTAAATTTTAAATTAAACTTGTTTTTTTAACCTTATCAAAATTAGCGTATTTTTTGATATATAGAGCAGGTCTATTGGAGCTATAGGCTATATTATGTAGAAAAGGTTTAGTTATGGTCTCTCTACAGGATATCTCACCTAAAATTAACCGATAGCAACCTTCCAAAATAAAAATCCGACAGAGGACTTTCATGGAAAATTATTGTACTTTCATGTTTATTTCATTTCCCAAAAACCGACGCTATTTTCGAATATGGAAATCAACTTTGAAATGTGCAAAATAATTCTCAAAATGTATAATGGTACTTTCAGATCGTACACAACATTTGAGAAATGTTTTATTCTTGGTGTTTTTTCAATTGATCCAACCAATTAGGAAATAGACAGTTAAAGCATAGCATGTTTTGATATTAAAAAAAGGCACAAAAACAGAAGTTGGTATTACATTGATTGCAAGACTTGACCTAGACTGAAAAACAGACAAAGAAACCAAGTTAAATAAACCATTAAGGAATGACATAACCAAGTACCGAAAGGTTAAACTAAACCATTCGCGGAACCATATTTTAAACTGCCTTATGCTAATATTGTAAGTTCCTAATGAGCCTTGATGATGCATTAACCACGTACTTTTGAACCAATTTGGATTATTATTAATTTTACGTTATATTCATTCATGACACATCATTCCAAGTCGTTTGATATATGACATGCCATATTTTAGCATTGAAAGTTCCAATGAACCATCATGGTTCCACTAAACCAGGTTCCTTGAAACCAATTTGGATTATCATGAATTTTACGTTATAATCATTCATGGCAATTTATTCCAAATCGTTTGAAATATTACATGCCATATTTTGGTATTGAAAGTTCCAATGAACCATAAT
>JAHWFO010117657.1:1246889-1259978 GCA_023313115.1 Rhysida immarginata | reverse complement strand
ATGGTTCCACTAAACCAGGTTCCTTGAAACCAATTTGGACTATCATTTCTTTTACGTTATATTCATTCATGACACATCATTCCAAGTCGTTTGATATATTACATGCCATATTTTAGCATTGAAAGTTCCAATGAACCATCATGGTTCCACTAAACCAGGTTCCTTGAAACCAATTTGGATTATCATGAATTTTACGTTATAATAATTCATGACACATCATTCCAAGTCGTTTGATATATTACATGCCATATTTTAGCATTGAAAGTTCCAATGAACCATCATGGTTCCACTAAACCAGGTTCCTTGAACTCAATTTGGACTATCATTACTTTTACGTTATATTCATTCATGACACATCATTCCAAGTCGTTTGATATATTACATGCCATATTTTAGCATTGAAAGTTCCAATGAACCATCATGGTTCCACTAAACCAGGTTCCTTGAAACCAATTTGGATTATCATGAATTTTACGTTATAATCATTCATGGCACCTTATTCCAAATCGTTTGATATTTTACATGCCATATTTTGGTATTGAAAGTTCCAATAAACCAGAATGGTTCCACTAAACCAGAATGGTTCCACTAAACCAGAATGGTTCCACTAAACCAGGTTCCTTGAAACCAATTTGGACTATCATTACTTTTACGTGATATTCATTTATGATACATCATCACAATTTGTTTGATATATTACATGCCATATGTTATCATTTAAAATTTTTGAAGGTGTCATAAAGGTACCATTAGTGCACGTGCCAATGTTTCGATTGCAACAATTTTCAAAATGGTTCATTTCCTGAACCATATTTATTGGCCGAAATAGTAATTTATATTCGCTTGTATCTCGTCATTAAGATTTGTTTGACATATTACTTAATATATCTGTCCATTTGTGATGGTACCATTTGTGGACGTGCTAATGAACCGATTTAGATAAAATTTATGATTTTTTCATGGCATGTACCATATACATCGACTGACGAAAATAATAATGAATAACCGCATCTATCTCGTCATTACGATTTGTTTGATATATTACTCAATATTTCTTCCCATTGAAAATTGCTGGGCGGGAAAATAGAGGTACCATTTGTGCACGTGCCAATGAACCGATTTAGATAATATTTGTAACTGGTTCGTGCCATGAACCATATTCATCGACTGACGAAAACAGATTTTGAAAATCTTTCATAACCTCGGAGGAGTTTGAGTTACAGACAGACAGACAGACAGACAGACAGACAGACAGACAGATAGACAGACGGACAGACAGACAGACGGACAGACACGTTTCCCTACACTGATAGCATAAAGCACCTTTCGGTACTTAATAAAAGCGTGTAAAAAAAAACTCACATATAAATACAAATAACTCTGCCATTGAAATTACTGTGTCAGATTTGTATTTTAGAAGTTGGCGATTGGTTCACTTTAGGTGGGACCTTATTCGAAGAAAATTAACAATGAGTTTGATTCTCGAAAGGTACGATACACTTGTGAAAAATACCTGATCACCAGTTTTTCTATCTAGATTTTCAGAAGACTTATTTAGAACTTACCATTTTCCTGTCGTCCTGCGAGACAGTTGAGAAGATAAGATTTTCCTGATCTATAATCACCAACGATCCCAATTACAACGACTGTCGTCTCAAGGCTCTGCAAAAATATCTTGGCCTCTTCTTTCACTTGCAGTCCCGATTCCGTAGATTCAATCAGAAGTAAAGGCCTGTCCATTTTTAAAGTAGAATTCCACTTACTAAAAATAAAAATAATCAATGTTATTATGAATTAAATTGTATTTACTTAAGCTAAGTAAATTTATACTTAAACCTATAATAAACTTAAACCTATTATAGCTAAATTTCATAATACAGGCATCTCAAATTGTTTTGACAACTTTACACTATCCAGGATCTACAGGGTGGCCAAAAATATATACACGCTTCAGAAAAAAAAACGATTTAAAAGTTGTAACACGAAATTCATCAAGGAATCAATATAACTTCTATAATTACGAAAGTTGTTAAACGTAATTATCACAAGCGTCGAGATAATTTTGAATACGCGGAATACTTGGTCCTATCCATTTCCCTAGCGAACTCTTATCAAGTAATCTCGTATGTCTAGGTGGCAGTGTGGTCTTCTTAATTGAGGGTCGTCTTCATTCAATGCATGTAATAATCTTGGGATGTAAGCTTTCGACTTTGCTGTTACGGAAAAAAAATCATAGATAATATCCAGTAAAGTGTGTATACAGTTTTTTGCTCAGTCTTGTATTATGAATTCGTTAAAGTTTTTAGAACATGGGTTGTCTTCGTTTTAGATTTCTCAAAAGAAACATTGTAGATTTTTTTCTAGAGGAACTCTGCAACGGATGTTGACATTCGATGATTTCATGTCTAGATGTTAACACAGTTTTAGTCGAGTATGATGGTAAGATGACTAAAATGTAGATGCTAAGCGTTGAAGAATCTTCTTCATTCATAAGCCCAGACGTTAAACAAGCTCTCACAGTCGGAAGTGGTGGACACTTGAAATTTTTTATAAATTTTAGGCTGCGTAAATATAGATAATGATTGTGATAGTAATGAAAATGAGGTGCAAATAATATTAATATTAAATTAAATGTAAAAACTAAATATTAAAAACGTGTTCGTAGACAATCAAGTCTCATCATCAGTTATTTATGAGGGAAATTAAAGTGATGAATATTCTTCTTAATTATTGGTTTTTAGTTAAATGTCTATTTTTAATATGTATTATATCTTCATTGTTGTGTATTTTATTTTATTATTTGCCAATTGTTACTTATGTTAATAGATGTCTGTGCTAAATTATTGGGGTATAGTTTTATAGTTTTATTGGGGTGTTATGATTTTGATCTTATTGTTTTCACTGAATCTTGGCACTCTACTAATATTAAATCTTCATCTATTTTTCCAGATACATTCCAGGTCTTCCGTAAGGATAGATTTACACCTCGAACTGAAGGCTGGAGGAACGCTTATTACCTGAGGATCTTCACTTCTCATCGGCTGTTTTTATGCACCACCACCTGTTGACACCAATAAATTTGTTATCTATTTTCAGACTTTAGAAGAGATGCTTATAAAAGAACAGTGTAAAATTATCCTTTTAGGTGACTTTATCATGCCTCAAATTGATTGGTCGACAAAGAGATACATTGGATCATCCTGTCAAGTTAAGCAGTGTTGGGATGCTATTATGGATTTTAACGCGTTTCTGGGCTTGGCTCAGTTTAATGTGCATGGCAATTGTAAAAATTATATGCTGGATCTTATCTTTGCCAATGTACAAATTTTTGACATCCAGGTTAGTGATGCGTTGGCTTTTCGGGTCGATCCTTATCACCCACCTCTTTCTTTTGAAGTGAATCCACCAGGTAAATCAAAAAGATCATATCTGGAAGGTTGGGTCTATCAGAATGCTAACTATATAGGGCTCTACAATTTTTTTCGTAAGGCTGACTGGTCATCGATCTCTGCAGAATCCGATATTGACAATGATGTTGAAGTGATAACTGAGCTTTTTCTTGCAACTAGGCAGACTTTCATTCCAAAATTTTGGATCTCTATTGGACGGCAAACTTACCCCAAGTGGTTTAGTACGGCCACATTCAAGAAGAAAAGAAAATACCACACATTATGGAAGAAATCACGCAAAGAGA
Organism: Rhysida immarginata; assembly: GCA_023313115.1. Classification (NCBI taxonomy): domain Eukaryota; kingdom Metazoa; phylum Arthropoda; class Chilopoda; order Scolopendromorpha; family Scolopendridae; genus Rhysida; species Rhysida immarginata. Next base: position 1,256,284 of record JAHWFO010117657.1, on the reverse strand, counting down.
AATATTATCGTAAATTTTCAGAACTAAGAACTGACTCAAAAATTAAAGTTCAAGAAGATTATGCTATCTATCTGAATCAACTTGAAATGAAGTTTAGGCGTCACGTAAATGGATTCTGGGACTACCTAATTTTGTCTTGCGTAGCGGTGATCTTTGTCTCTCTGATCCTGAGGATATTGCTAAGGAATTTTGTAATCAGTTTTCATCTGTTCAATCAACTGTTACGCTTGAGTCTAACGACTTTAACATCATGTCTTACGGTTATCCTTTTAACCTTACAAAAATTGTTTTTCAGGTCGACGAAGTCAGGCGTACGATCAAAGGTATGAAATTGACGCGCTCGTATGGCAGTGATACTTTGTCTCTTTTTCTCATAAGGGGTTGTTCTGAAATTATTGCTGCCCCTCTTTGCTGTATTTTCAATAAAAGTCTTGATAAAGGTATTTTTCCCGTCAGTTGGAAAACCTCATTAATCTGTCCTATTATCAAATCTGGGGATCCATTAGCTTGTTCTAATTATAGACCTGTGTCTTTATTAACTCACTTTTCCAAGATTTTAGAGCGTCTTGTTTTTGACCGTATTTATTTCTATTTTCAACAAATGATTGATGTTGAGCAGCATGGGTTCGTACGAAGGCGATCTACCCTGACTAATCTTGTTCCATTTGTCATTAAAATTACAGAATGCTTCGACAAGCACGAGCAACTTGATACCATTTATTTTGATTTATCAAAGGCTTTCGATATGGTGCCCCATGCCATATTGATCTCTAAGTTAAGATGGTATGGGATTGGGGGTTCCTTGCTTGCTTGGTTTTCCTCTTATTTATCTGATCGCTCAGCATGCATTAAGATGGGAAATTTTATTTCTCGTTCTTGTTTTCGCATTTTAAGAGGGGTTCCTCAGGGTAGCTGCCTGGGCCCAATACTGTTCGACATCCATGTTAATGATGTCCTGGCGATGCTGGGGCCAAGAGTCTCCATGTTTGCAAATGATTTAAAGCTACTCCAGCAGGTTATCACTCGGTCTGATTGTGATATTTTACAGGTCAAGGTTGATACTTTTTCTTAGTGGTGCCTAGATAATGGGCTGATTATTAATAATGGTAAGACTAAGGTTATTACCTTTACTAAGAAAATTAAAGTATTTTATTTTCTTATACTGTCAATGAGACTTTGATTGAAAGGGTTGAAAGTATTCGAGATTTGGGGGTATTCCTTGACCGTAAGTTAATCTTTGGTGACCATGTGGACAAATTGTGCAAGAACGCACTATTTAAATTAGGCGTGATTCGTAACCTGACCTCATGCTTTAAGTTTGGCAATTTTTTTATTAAATTATTTATTACCCTTATTATACCGGTCATTCGGTATGGAATAGTAATTTGGGGGTTTGCATCAAACCATGTCAAGAATAGACTTCATAGAGTGTATAGTCTATTCGCAAAACTTTATTTTTCCCGCTAAATTAGAATTGGTATTTACTCCTTTTCTCAGATCATGCAAGATTTGAACATTTGTGATTGTGTTGACATCTTTCATGCGGAGATTTTAAAATTTGTTGTTAATATCATTAATGGAAAGATTGATAGTCCTTTTTGTTTGGCTTACTTAAACTTTAATTGTAATACACGGTTTAGAAATCGAGAATTGTTTTATATTCCTTGCTTTAATTTTAATTTATTATTCAAAATTTTATCTTGTTTTAATCAACTGCATAATGTTAAGAGTAATTTGGATTGCTTTTTATAATATTTTCTTTATATAATTATAATTTTATCAATAACTTCGTTAATATATACATAATATTTTTTTTGTTTTTTTTTTTTATTTGTCTTTTTGTCTTTGTTCTCGGTGCCTTGGTGGGGATTCCTGTGTGGCACCGAGTTACCTTTATCCTTATCTTTGGTAGCAATAAATCAATCAATCAATCAATTGATACCAATCCATTGGTATTGTTTCAATAATTTTCTTATATTTGTTAAATAATTTTTTTTATGAAAGTTAATGACTTCCTATTTTGTGTAGTGTTTGGTTGTTGTTGTTTTTGTTCATGTGTGTTTTTATTTGTGTTTTTCATTTGATAATTTGTCTATAGTTTCCTGAGGATATATATTGTTATGTTATTTAATTCTTAATTTTCTTAATATTTCAGGAATAAGTTTTGGAGATGATAATGATGTTATTTTCTTGAAGTTTTGTATAATTGTATTAATTTTGGTCAGTTTGGTTGATACGAATGGAAATGCGGTAGATTGTTATCCAATACTGGTTTTTAATGCATGCAAAATTGTAATTTATTATTCTTTTGTCTTATTATTTTCCATTCCAGTTGATTTGCCATATTATTGATTGTATATTGTAATGTATATTTTTCGGTTAAATATTGCACAATATTATTAATATCAAAACAATTCACATATTTAGTTTATAATTTTTAATTATATATTTTTAATTGTTAATATATATATTTAATTTAATCTTCTAATAATATTTGCACTTCATTTTCATTACTATCACAATCATTGTCTGTATTTATACAGAATTTGAAAGAACCTAAAATTGTTCCATTTAATTTATAAAAAATTTCAACTCACCACCAAGAGCTTGTTTAACATCAAATTCATCTAGGAAGAGTCTCCAATGTTTGGCATCTACATTTTGGTCATCTTTCTGCCATACTTATCATCTGATCTACATCCATTGCAGAGTTCCTCTAGAAAAAATCTCAACGTTTTGACTTGCAAGAAGTCGTCGTGAGTTTTTAAATCCGAGTGGTCAAAATTTAGTTTCATCAAACTTAAAGTATTTTCCAGCTGTACGTTCTTATTTTATGGGAAAATATTATTTCATCGCTTACAAGAATATCTACGTTATTAAAATATATAATGAACAGTTGTCAGATAAACGCTTTCTTTATTAACAATATGAAATATAGTGTAGAGTCAAGAAGAACAATGAAAATTGAAATACACAATCATACATCACTTCCGTATTTTTGTCATTTCATTACATTTGCTACTTTTTTTTGCAGTTAATACGAAGTTAGGCTCCCGCGAGCCTTAATTTAGAACCATGCTCAGGATATGTCTGCGGATGGAAATGTGCATATTTTATTCCTTCATTTGTGTTTTTTTCCGGATATTTTGGCAAAAAGAAAATTTGAGGCTATATCCGCTTTGGCCCATATATACACTTTGCCCTACTCTCCCCTAAACTTGCAAGTTGTAAAAAATACTGAAAAAAAATTAAGGATCAATTTTTTTATTACCTTACCTTTTAAATGGTACGCTTTTATTACTACAGATGATGTTTAAAAGTCCCTGAACTCAAATTTTAAAAGATGTTTGCTGCAAAACCATAAAAGATATCCGAATATTGCTTCTTGTGATTGTAAGTAACCTTGGGAACGCGTTCCACAACGTGAGAGTACCAAGTGACATGATGCTTGCACGCACGCGCACGAGAAGTACGATTTTCTGCAAAATAAGCTTCTAACAAAGCTTTTTCTGTTCTTGCGTGAGAACCCTCAGAGTAAGGAAGGTAAGACTAGAATGCTCATGGCCATAGCAAAACGCCACTTACTGAGCAGCAACTGGAAGTTACAAAGTAGCCATCTCGCCACTGGCAAAAAGAAGCTTTGGACTCATTGGAGCCACATAGGAGCGAGCAGAAATGTGGAAAAATTTGTAAAATTATCGGAATTAACGACTAAAATGGGTTAATTGGACCAAAAAGAATGAACAAATTGACTAGACAAGATTGTTTCATCATCAATGAGATTTTTTATGTGTGCCCTTTTTCAGGTTTGTATACAAGTACTTGTTGTAGGTGTGTTATCCGTGTACATGCATCATAGCAAATGTAATGTTTTGTATAATGTTATTCTTCTTTGCATTTTTTATTGCTGCTAACTGCAATAAACTATTCAATTGTGTAAAGAACTTAGAGTGGAAAATTCTCTATCTACTACTTAAAATCGTACTTTATATCAGCTTATATACTGCTAGAATTGATTAGCTGATCAATCCAATTATTAGACATAACTTACACTTAATAGGGTTTTTTTTTGAAGGATATTTATTTAACTAAGAGTAACAGTTGTCAGACCTATAATGCCATAGTATTTAATATGTTATGCATATCTAGTACAAGATAATTAGTACAAGTTAGTACAGGTAAATAAATAACTATGAAGTAGCTCGAAGCTTATAAAACTCAATACAGGTAATGCAGCCTTACTAAGCTTTTGCCAGTGGCAAGATGGCCGGTGGCGCCATCCTTAAATAGGTCATGAGAGCCCTGTGGTGAGAACCATGACTGACATAACGTCACTTAACGCGTTCCCAAGGTTACATACCACAACCACAAGAAGCAATACTAGGATATACTTTATGGTTTTGCAGCAAACATTTTTTAAAGTTTGAGTTCGGGGACTTTTGAATCACCCTGTATAATGAAGTTGAAACTAATATCATAAACGTTTTAAGCCATTGCTTACTCTCAGTGACAAAAATTTCAAAATTCAGATTTCAGATTAAAATTTGAAAAGGTCAAAATGTTTTATTCAACAAAAAAACCCGTCTAAGTTGCTTAAAAACACCGAATTTCACATAAGATCATTATTTTAAACAGAAATGACACTCAATTTTTATTAATTACTTTTTCATATTTTGACCTGTCAGATTTAATTTTATTTGCATACGTATTTCTTCCGTAAATTTATATTATTCATAAAATTAAACAATTTAAGTAATGTTATAATTAATATAAACGATCCACTTTGAATAAAACAATTATCTAATCTTTTATTAAACGCATGACCGCACGACAAGCCAATATTGTGGACACTAAAAAGAGTTTAGGGGGCTATGCCTCCTTCATTAGTGAATCACTATAATGAAAGAGGCAAAGCTTCCATGTGTATACATTTGAGTCTTCCCTTTTTTGGGTGGATTAGTGGTTGTCATTTTTTTAATCTCCGTAACAATATCATTGTTATTTAGTAACATTATTAAGACGCTTAATTTTTCAGCTTAGGAAAAAAATCTTTCAAAAGAAATTTTCTCTCTCCGTTCTTTTGCTACAATTTTATCAGTATAGAGTAGTAGGGTCATGCTGTTAATTATATTTATTTAATGTAGGTTTTCATGACATAATAAACGTTGTTTTGAAGAAAACTTATAAATTAAATTTTAATTAGGTTAAAGATGAACTTAAGTTTCCTTACTTTCATTTTTTATCACCTTTATTTCACATTAATTTAATTTTGTTAACAATTTTTTTAGACTGTGCATTTGATGTTTAATTTAAGCAACTTAGACGGTTACTTTAAAAATAAACTTTTGACGTTTTGAAATTTTAATTATGAAATTTTAACTTCAAATATTTTTGTCCTTGAGAGTAAGCAATGACTTAAAATGTTTATATGTTAGTTTCAACATCATTATATCATCAATCGTACACAGTAAAACTCCGTTACAACGTACCTCACTTTAACGTACATTTCAGAATAACGTACTAATTTTATATCCCCTTGGTTAAATTATCCCTTCAGTACAACGTACATCGTTCACATGTCTTGCTCTGATTGGTCAATGACGCCCATGCCAAAGTTGCAACTGGGCCAATGGGCTAATTAAGCCGAGTTCACATTTCATTGGTTGGTCAGTATAGCAAATATAAACCCGGAAATCTCTGCATGCTACTCAGTCGGGATCCAATTTGTACTGCAATTAGATTAGAGAGCTTCACTTGATGGACGATTGCCCATCTTCAATACGATAAGATTATGTGTTTGTTTATTTTAATATATGTTTGTTTAATTTACGTGCTTGTAACAGGGTGACTAGCGTTCGGGAAAAGTCAGGGAATTTTTTGTGTTAATCTGTAAAAAATTAATGTAATACCACATATTGTATATGCTATAATGTATTTATATTGAATATAATAAAATGCATTCATGTTTTCTTATGTTTTTTCTATGAATATATGCATTTTTCACAAGGGCCCCCCCCCCCCCCCAGTTTCAGAATAACGTACATCTCAGAATAACGTACAAATTTCCAGGTCCCTTGAAGCTCGTTGTAACGGGGCTTTACTATATATAAAAAAATCCCTTTCAAAGGTAAAAAATTGATTTTTAATTTTTTCAATATGTCGCACCACTTCTAAGTTTATGTAAAAATTTTCAGTATGTGAAAATTCTCAATATACTACATTATATTCTGTACATATTGGATATTTTAATGGTTATATTAAATTTTAGAAACTACTTTAAAAAATGTTTAAATTTCGCGTCAAAATGTCCGAAAAAATTTGAAATGAAGAAAAAGAATTTTCCTTCACATACCATATTATATTACGACTAAAAATGTGTAAACATACCAAAAAATAAAATATGAAAATAAAATGCCATTTTTCGGGACTGGGGGAGAGGGAGGGGATTCTAAAAGATTTCAAGTCATTTGGCTTGGGAACTTTTTTACCCAGTTAGATTTATTTAAATTATGAGACGACAATCAATTCAAACAAGACTTTTAGCTAATCTTGTTTTATATAATCAAATCTAATTACCGTACAACAATATTAATACTAGTATAACGACTTCAAATAATTCGCGAATCGCTGCACTCATTTGTGAACATCATGCATTACATATAATTATAAAATAAAATTTTTGAAGAGGTTCACATTACATCACGACAGATGAGACATTAATAAATGAAAAACTGGATTTAATTCTCTAAATATCATGCACAATACAGATTGTAAAATTAAAGTTTCTAGATTATAACATGCTAACATAACTTCTTGAATTTTTCATATTTTATTTAATAAATTTCAGAATAAATAAATAAATAAATAAATAAAAGAGCATTAAAAACGGAAAATAACAATGTATAAAACTTCATCTATAAAAAATATAGTAGACTGGACAGAAGATTTAAATTGAGGTCGTATGCAATTTTTACGGATTTTCCTTTTATAACTTAAGAGATAGTAGAGTTCAATAATCCGAATTCTTTCATTCAGCTGCTCACCATTCGACTGTTTATTGCAGGAGCTCAGAAAAAATATTTCATAGAACTTTGAGATGTAAGAAAAAAATCATACAAAACTTACGCAATTTTTGTATTTAAAAATGGAAATGAAATGAAAGAAAGTCATTTATTATTTTATCAAGTAATAAAATTAAGCCAAAAGCTTAAGCTAAAATAAGCAATCAAATTAAACCTAAACTTTTTTTATGAACTAAGCAAGATATTAGAACAGAAAAAATTCCTCCATTTAAATTCCTTATTTCCTATTATTTATTGACTAAAATAACTCTAAAAGAGGATAAATGGTGCAAATTACTCACCTACTTTTATTGAGTATATACTTAGCGTTGGTGATACGGGGCTGTGAAGCCGGCGATTAAACTTGCACACGTTTCTTACTGATATATTCAGTTTGTTTCCTCGATGGGATTTCCCCGGGAGAAACAGTTTCATTTCCGATATTGAACATTCAAGTGCATGCGCAAAAAAGTGCTGCCAAGTTTTGATGTCATCATCATCTTATTTATAGCAATGACGTGCAGGCTAAACGCTATGTAAACTCGCACAAATCAGTAATAAAAATAAAAGATAATATTCTTCTCAGAAGGTAGATAATATTATATTTTTAAACATTTTTAACGAACAACAATAAAGAAAATATTTTATTAATATTTCTAACTGACATCGACAGATATAATTTCCAAACCAAAAAATATTTATACTGTGAAGATAGGAGCTGACGTATTTTTTTAAACATTTTTTAAGCAACACGTTCCTTATATATCTATTAATTACCTTATTAAGGCTTTAGCTAAGTAAATAATTTTAAAGTATTTGTACAATGTTTTAATCTTAGAAAAGAATTTTTTAGCGGTTCATAACTGCCACTCCCCTCCCCCTTGATGCATAGTCAAAAGCGTATTTTTGTTATTTTATATTACTTTACCGGATTTCCACAGTTTCCTGGCATCTTCGGATTCCATTTTTTTATATTTTTTAACGCGTTCATGCTATTAAATTCTGGTTTTAAAAAATACGTTAATAAAAATAATGTTTATATTTTTCATTTTTTTTTTGTTGCCAAATTCCAATTTGAAAAAATAATGAAAATTTCAATAATTTTTACTATTAAGTTCTAATAACGCTAAAATCTTGTAAAAATTTTCATGATAAAGCTACCTAATCTAACAAGGAGACATTACGACCTCGGAATTTTAGTTTAATACGAGACTTCGTGTAGTTGTAGTGTACCTTTAGGGTGTAAATATACTTAAATATTAAGGCGCACTATTCAGCCAATTTTGAAAAAAGACGGTTTAAAGTTTCGAGCACCATACATAAAGGAAAGTTTTCCTCCTTGATTGTAAGTGATCCGATAGCTCAGGTGGCAGTGTGCTTGCTACTCACAAGTCAAAGTGTGAGGTGGCGAGTTCTAATTCCAGTTGTAACAATTTTTTTTTACCCAAATAATTATTCAATATTTTAACGTAACGAAGAAAGGTATGAGCAAAAAGTAACGAAGAAAGGTATGAGCAAAAAGTTGAAAAATCCCCGGATGGAGGTCGGTAAACCGTAATTAAGCTCTTCCTTTGATTTATCTGCAGGGTCAGAATTTCATAGTCCCGGGTAATAGACGTCCATGAAGACATAATTGAGCAATTATATTTAGCTGAGACGTACACGCAGACGCCCCCTCCTCGCTTACCAAGTCTATTAATCGAAAAAAACTTTGTAATTAGGCATAACGGGGATATCTGCGTGATTACTGCTCCAAGTCTCCACCAGGGCAATTATTGATGGCGTAACATCAAGTAAACTGAGGTTACATAGAAATGTGTCATAATTGGCAAAAATACTCCGAAATTTGATAAATTATATTTCTAGTGTTCCATTTTTCTCTATTATTTTGACATATTTCTTTGAAATTGATATTTGTGCTATTATTTTGATTGATTGTTGTTTTTAGGTTGGTGGTGGTTATTAATTTTTTAGTAATGTTATTTGTTATTTTTGGTATGATTTTTATGTTTGGTATTTGTTCTAATATTTTTTTCTGTTTGTGGAAAATTTTATTATTGTATTGTATTGAATATTATTCTTGTTGTTCTTGTAGAATTGGTATAGTTTTTGTTGTATTGTTTGTAAACGCATCTATTAAAATTTTGTCTATTAAAGTTATTGGATATTTGTTTTTTATTAGGTTAAGTTTAAATTTTTTAAATTTGTAGGAATATATTTCGGGGATGTAAGATTTTTTATTCTTTGTAAATATTGTTTAATTGTGTTAATTTTTTGGTGTGTGGGTTGTTGTGATAAGTAATGTGGTATGTTGTTACCTTTTGTTGGTTTTTC
>JAHWFO010117657.1:1230110-1246489 GCA_023313115.1 Rhysida immarginata | reverse complement strand
GACTGGGTTTATTTCTACTATCAACAACATCTTCAATAGACTACATACTTTGAGTTTTCTTCCATCTCACAAGTTTCTTCATCGTTTTTCAAGCTTGGTGACTTTATTTATTATTTATTTTTTGTTTTTATTGATTTTACGATATTCCCCGTTAAAAGGAGACTAAACACATTTAAATTTAAATTATTCAATATATTATATCTACAAATTTATTTGTGACAACCAACTTTTTCACAAAATTTTCCTTTTCTCAAAATTATTATACTTATTTTTATTATTACTCCGTAGACACTTGTAACAAAGTATTTTCTGCAAAATATTTTGTATAGAATCAACATTTTAAAAGCAATAACTATTTTATTTTATTTTTCGAGGTGGCGGGTTCGAAAGGGAAATCTTTGTGAATGTAAACGAAGTGTGCTTTCCAATGGATTTTCTTAAAACCCCTTGTTTTTGTAAAAAGTCCTCATTTATTTGTTGTGCGAATTGTCGTGGTATCTTTTGTTTTCCATGCTTCTATGACAATTATCTTCTGGTTCATGTATATCATTTTAATTTAACTGACTAATATTATTACTTCTGTGTTATATTGCTATTTGCATGAAATGAATTTTTTACCCTTTCCATACATAATAGGCTATTTTGCTGAAAACACTTGTGTTACTTATATTACTCCATAGACACTTGGAACAATAAAAATAAGCATAATAATTTTGAGGAAAGGAAAATTTTGTGAAAAAGTTGGTTGTCACAAATAAATTTGTAAATATAATATATTGAATAATTATTTGGGTAAAAAAAAAAAATTGTTACAAGTGGAATTCGAACCCGCCACCTCACACTTTAACTTGTGAGTAGCAAGCACGCTGCCGTCTGAACTATCGGATCACTTACAATCAAAGAGGAAAACTTTCCCTTGTGTATGGTGCTGGAAACTTTAAACAGTCTTTTTCAACAGTGCGCCTTAATATTTAAATATATTAGCATCCTAAAGGTACACTACAACTACACGAAGTCTCGTATTAAACTAAAATTCCGAGGTCGTAATGTCCCCTTGTAAGTTGATATAAAAACTTCTTTCGGAGTTTTCGGAAAAAAAGACAGTTAATTTAAGGCGATTGTTATTCTTAGTAGTGCTAAATGCTAACAGTAAGTCGGTAACGTCACACTTAATGAAATTATCATTTGGTAGTTTCCCAGTAACAACTCTCATGACACCATTATAACACTCTCAAAAATTGTCAAAGATATAGCAAGTAGTACATCAAACGATTCGAAATGACAAAATAAAAGCGAATATAACGTTTTTCTGAACGTTTTCTCCCATATCGAGTTCATATTCGGAGATCTTACTGACATTCGAAGCGTTGCATATCCTCACTTTGCAGACAGTCCTCCATCCTCAGAACTCTGTGGGGACGTGCAATAACAATTACTGTTTTCGCCAATTGATTAAAATGGTTCCGCGAATGAACCATTTTGAAAATAGTCGTAATCTATAAAATAATACGTGCTCTAATGCTTATAATAATGATTAAAGAGTCGACTTTCGCCTTTCTTATGGCATCATCAGTTGTAATTGTATATTTTAACTGGACTCTTGCACAGTTATAGTGAAATAAAATTATTTATACCAATAACAACAAATGCGAGTGTTGGAACTTGACTGATGTCATCTCAATTTATTCTAAATGAAAAGCAGCACTATGTAAGTACATTATGAATCGTAAAAATGTAGGCTTAATATTTTTTTTCATTTGTTTGGTCTCAATCGTAGGCATAGTCCTTCTATTTTAATCTTCAATGATCTCAACTTGGTCTCAATAATGGCGGAAAAAGAAGTTGAATGATTGCGTATCATCTACACACAAGTCCTCTGATGATGATCTTAGCATTGAAGCGCGTACGGAAATAAATTATATGTTCCTGCTACACGGGCTTTATAAGGTGATTCGAAAGTCCCCGAACTCCAAATTTAAAACGTAGTTGCTGGAAACCTATAGCAAATATCCGAGTATCGGTGCTTATGATAATTGTCTGTGGACTTAGGATCGCGCTGCGCAACGTGAGAGCATCTTGCCACGGGCGAACAGAGTCGCATTAGTTTATTTTGTGGAAAAATCGTACCAACGTTGCATTCATTGCTTTCAAAGGAAGTTTCCTGAAGCTCCTATACTGTATCCCGTGAATACAACTGTTTATGATGTTGTATACCGGGTTCACGAGACAGGCAGTGTTTATGACAATCACGTTACAGAAGAAAATTCAAGCTTCCCTGCAGCGCTCTCCGTCGGCGGAGTTACGGGCATCGTATTCAGCCTGTTAGAGGGCTACTAAATGTCTAAAGCTACAGCCATAGCTTCGTTCTTTGGAAAACCGCTTTGCTTACTGCTAATGTTTTAAGATTTTAAGCACGAGTTTTACTGCATGAAGTTGGACTCTGTTCTTGCATGAGAACAATAATTGACATAACGTCGCTACTCGCCTGCTTCCACGCAAGCTTCGTGTCACGTGGTGCTCTCATGTTGTGCAGAGCATTCCAAAGGTCATATATAATTACCCAAGCAGGAATACTCAGATATCCGAACAGAAATTTAACCGACGGAGAAATGCCTGCATTTCATCGACATTTGGACATTCGGCGTAAAGAGATGTTTTCGGCAATATAATTCATTCAATGGAGGAGGTTATTTCGTATAACGAATCTTATGAGACAAATCTGTTTAATTCTTTCTACTAAGCAAGCATATTGTATGGACCTATAAAAGTATTCTTATTTGTATGTCTTTTTAAATAAATGTTTGTTTTCATATCGTTAGGTAGGTTAAGATGGGAACCAAACAAAATGCAACTCAGGGTCTTGTATTATTTAATAATATCAAGTCTTTTCTTGTATGTCTTTTTAAATGAATATTTTACTTCTATAGAATGAGATACTCATTAGTGATGGGCAATATTTGATATTAGTATCGTAGTATTAAAAGTTTATTCCATACACATCAGGTTTCTGTCCTGCTTTATGAGGAGACATAAAAATTCTAATATCGGATAATATCAAATGCGAAATTTCTGATAGTATCGATGGCTCAAAAATATGCGATACTAAAGGGTGTGCGATATTCTTCGATATCAATAAATATCGCGATATTTTGGTCCTTAGGCGACTAAAAGAATCGAATAATTCCAACTCAATATAGTCGTAACTATATACGAATTTTTTTATTCGATTATTTCGATTCTTTCCGGCGTTTTTTTGTTTCCATTATTAAACTAATCCGAAGGCTCATCCCCGGGAAATGTCAGGGAATTTTACGAAATCGTTTTGCTAGACACCCTGTTAATTTCTTTAAAAAATTAGTCGTTTTGTGTGATTTAGTCGAATAAATTTCCAAGCCATTCGAATAAACTCGCCGATTACTAAAATTTTATTCGATTAGTCTATTCGACTAACGGCAAATGAATATCGCACATCCCTAATCATTAGGTTAGTTTGGTAAAGAGGTGGTTTTCTATACGGTCCACGTTTTCGGCAGTGAAATCCCATTAATGTTTTAAATTACATAATTACGCCATGCACTATATATGTCAGATATTCGGGTAGAATGTCCATATCATTGAAAACTCTGAAAAAGAACTTTACATTGAAAAATGTCAGAAATACTCAACCCATTACCAGTTGATTTTCATATTTGATACTATCCGATTAAGAATGTTTATGTCCCCTCATAAAGCAGAACAGAATTTTTTGATGTGTATGAATAAATTTTTAATACACGATAATGGTATTAAATATCACCCATCACTAATGAGTTTCTCATTCTATAGAAGTAAAATATTTATTTAAAAAGACATGCAAGAAAAGAATCGATATTATTTAATAATACATGACCCTAAGTTGCATTTTGTCCCGTTCCCATCTTAACCTAACATTTAAAAAGACATACAAAAAGGAATAATTTTAAAGGTCCATACAATATGCTTGCTTAGTAGAAAGAATTAACAGATTTGTCTCATAAGATTCGTTATACGAAATAACCTCCTTTAAACATTTTTTTGCTACATTATATTGCCGAAAACATCTCTTTACGCCGAATGTCCAAATGTCGATGAAATGCAGGCATTTCTGCGTCGGTTAAATTTCCGTTCGGTCATATGTCCGTCGGTGAAATGTCCGTTCGGCCAAGTGTCCGTCGGTCAAATGTCCGTCGGCCAAATGACCGGGTACCATTATAAGGATATGTTTAATTCACATTCGCAAAATAGGTTTTATTTTTCAATCATGTAATCCAATATTACCCATTCAAAACAAGTTAAATCGAGGTTTTAAAGATTATATATGAAACTAATAATTAATGGAGATTTAATATTACGCATTAAAATTCATTTTCTTGGTTGTTTTTAACTATTTACTATATAAGTATGATAACTTTTTGTTTGTTTTCCGTGCGTAACCTTTTTTTTAAATTTTATTGAGAAAATTGTAGAATGATTTAACTTGTTTTGCACGTCAGCTCTACATTTATTAAAAAAAAAGGAACAAGGAAAAGAGGCTATTGTTAAACATTGATCGGTTGCGTTAAACACGTGAGTACGTTTGATGGGAGTGGCCTTCATATAATCGCCTGGCTTCATGTATAAATCCCGATCTGATTTTTCACCTCGCCTCAAAGTAGACTCTGGAAAACGTTTTAAACTACGTACTAATTATTTTTGTTAAATCATCAATATATTCCTTTTCATCTGCCTTTCTTTTTGCCTTGTTATGAGCAATGAAGGAGAAGAACGCTTATTCTCAATGGATAACGCAAGCTTCCCAATCTAGCCAAACGTGTCGTCTAATCGATTGATCGTCATGGCACACCAATAACAGTTCCATTCTTCCGCACTAAAAATTTTTTGTTTGGCAGTGCAAGTGAAACACATGAAGCTACTACTCCATTTTATTATAAATTTTGTAAATAAGTATGATAAATAGAGTCAAATTTCTTTTTTTTTTTGTATTAAAAGATGCCTAACTATTAAAACTACTGGTCCCGCATTCGCAGTTGCTGTAAATGAGGAGAAGTGTCAATAGCGTCGTTAACGTAATAATTTTCGATCGATAGTCAACACATCCATATACCTTGTGGATGACACGAGTGCAGGTTCCTCCTTTACATCAACATTCGGGCGTTCAATTTTTTAAAATTCGTACCGTTTAAAAAGAAGGAAAATTAATTTAAATTATTGCAAATTTACGAACTCCTTTTGTTTATCATTTGATCGGAATAACCCACATATTTCCGATTCCAAAGGGCAAATCCAAATCTGACTTGCCTAGAGCAGTTTACATACCGAAAATTTCATTATTCAGCAGCACACTGTGTCGAAAATATAGGGACAAATAGAAGAAATTTAGAGACGGACATGGTAAATGTATATGCAGCTGCATATTTTAAAAATTTATGAAATGATTATTAATCATTGTACAGATATAGTTGTTCTACTTGATATTTCATTATAAAATCAATAAGTTCAAAAAACCATAAGACACAGGTTGTTCCATACGAAATTTCGATTTCTTTATGCTATGCGATGTGAATAAAACACTATAAAATCCAGAAAGACTAAAAGCAGAGACCTGGTAGTACTAGAGAGTTTAAGTTACACGTTAACGTGAAACGCGAGGCCAACGAGAAACACAGGCCTCGAAGCGAAAAAGTCACCTGATCATCTGGGTCCGAACAACAATGCAATCTTCATTGTCTCCATCTTGGATGTGAACAATGAGTGTTTTTCCGATTGTTGGAAACAATGAAGGTTGGATTGTTGTTCGGACCCAGATGGTCAGGTGACTTTTCCGCTTCGAGGCCTGTCTTTTTCGTTGGCTTCGCGTGAAACGCCAGTGACGTTTCAGTACGTGAATGACATTGCAGAGACGTCACTTCCGCATAAAATCTTCAAGTTGACGAGTAAAGTTCACGGAGCTTCGTGTAAGACGCGAGTGACGATTCCATTCATAGTCTATAACAATGATCAGTGCTTTCTTCTATTGTTGTAGGCTGTGCACTAACAATAATATTTCAGTAACTTAAATTGGTTTTGTAGGGCCTTAACATAACTAAAAATACTGCACATTTAAATGTACAAATAGTATATTAAAATAAGTAAATGCATAAAGCAAGCCATGTTTCTTTACTTTAACTATTCATATTATTTTATTATATGAATGAGTAGTGCGTAAATTCATATAACTTTTTGATTTTATTAAATATTTTATTAATAAATTTTCTATTTCAATAAAAATATATTATCATAAATAACATCTTAAATAAAATTTTAAATATTGTAAGACATTTCAATTTTCGTCTTAAAAATTATTTGTTGAGAATTCTTTTTAAGGTTTTTATCTTTCGAATATTATTATATTCCCTCATTATGGGGGCAATAAATGTATTATTATTATTATTATTATTATTATTATTATTATTATTGTTATTAATTTTGTGACTTGTGACTTTTGTATTGTTTTTTATGTTTTCTTTACGGGGTGTTCGTTGGCCTATTGGCTGTCCCAACCTCGTTTTCCCATTCTTTAATTGGAATAAATTGATTGATTGATTGATTGATTATTATTATGCATATTTGTTGTAATTTTCTTTTCTTAATGATCCTGTTTTCGGCAGCTGTCTTTTGGAGGTTATCTTCATTATATAATGATTACTATTTATTATTTTACTAATGTTTGTTCTAATGTGTTATTATTTTGCTATTAACATTATAATAGATTGTTAAGTTTCATTATTTTTAAGTCTTTTTACATCTGGGACTAATTTTTTCTCTTCCTTTGATTTTTTTTTTTTGACTTCTCTGACCTCAAGCTCAATCTTGCCGATAATTTAATCGTGCAACTATAGCTATTGGGCTTGATGTTTCTTCTTTATTACTTTAGTTTTTAGTAACCCCGTTTTTAGTAACCTTTGGCCTGTTGGGGGCGACTCTCTTTGAGAAGTCGTACATTAATAATAATAATAATAATAATAATAATAATAATAATAATAATAGTTTTAGAAAAGAGTCGCTGTCTGGGGATCGCCAGAGCACGTCTGGAGCTGACGCTGGACGTGGCAGCATGCAAGCCGTCAGTGATAGGAGGTTGAACAGGCGGACACCCATCGGGAAACCCGAAAGAACACCAGCCGATGGAAATAGGACTGATTTCACACAAATACCTGCAACAGATGCTTCCCAAACTACGAGCACATTAGTAGGAAATCTCCGGACCACTAAAGCGGGAAAACAACGAGTACGCATGAAATGGACACAGGAAATGAATAAATGTATCATGCATGCGTATTATACAATAACCCGATTAGAAGTAGATAAAACAAATTACAGAAAATACATTTTTGATAAATTTAAGGAACAGTACCCAGAATTTGATGTCACCGAGCAAAGAATTGCTGATCAGAGACGTACCAAAGTGCTCAAAAGTCTTATTCCAGCTTCAATATTAGAAGAAATAAAGCAGCAAGTAAGCATAGAATTGTTCGGAAATAGTAACATGAAGCCCCAGCAAAATCAGAAAGAAGATATCATAGACATTGTTCCAACGTACAATGAAGTAAAACGATCGTTAATGCATTCTTCTATCGACCTCCCAATTTTAAATAGTTCGTTCAATGACAAATTACCAAAACAGAATTTACAAATAGTAGAAGACCAGTTAGATACAATTAATCAGTCTGAAACAACAAATGGTGACATGATCGAATTATCAGATCTGCTAAATAGGACAATAATAGAATTTTATGGAACTGATCCCAACAGACGACCTAAAATACCAAAAATAAATACTTCCATAAAATTAACACAAACTATTGCAATAGTAAATAATATTTTGCCTCAGCTCAAGCAATATTTAAGCAATATATCTGATATTCATACTTTGATATATGCAGCTTCTATTACAGTCAGTAGATATTTGAGTTTCAAAATTAAACCAATCTTTCAATCCGACTTAACAATAAGAAAACCACCCATACCACCGCGGAAAAAGCGCATGAAAGATGATATAGAACATCTTAGGCAACAAATCGGTAAATTGACACAATATCAAAATGGAAATAGATCAAAAAGACTGGTATTATCACTAAAGCCAGTTTTTAAAAGTATTAATACCAATACCGCAGATGATAACCACAACAGACATGTTAAAGAGTACCTTGAACTTAATAAACAGAAATTAGCAGTTAAAGTCGGGCGCCTTAAACGATATAATAAGTCATTTAATAGAAAGCAACAGAATTTTCAATTTAAATCGAATGAAAAATCTTTTTATAAACAGCTAAGGTCACCTGCGGCAAATGAAGCCGAGGGCAGTGTACCAGCCCAGGCTAATACGAGGGCAGTGTACCAGCCCAGGCTCGTACATACAATTTCTGGTCCTCAATATGGTCGAATCCAGTAGAAAGCAATTTCAGTGTGAACTGGATTGGAAATGAAAAAAATTTATATTCCAACTTAGCAGAAATGCAATTTTCTGATATCTCAACTGAAGAGCTCAAACAGTTAATAAAAAATACACATAATTAGAAGTCACCGAGACTCGATGGAATTCAAAATTTTTGGTACAAGCAGTTTACATCTTCACATGTATTCATAGCCAAATGTTTTACAGATATTATAAACAATCCAATACAATTACCAGAATTTTTTACGACAGGAATAACATATTTGAAACCTAAATCAATAAATACGGATGATCCTGAACAATATCGACCCATAACATGTCTACCTACTATATATAAAATATAACATCTTGCATCACAAATAAAATGTACAACCATATCGATCAATATAATATGATAGCGGAACAACAAAAAAGATGCCGGAAGTATCATATGGGATGCAAGGAACAACTGATAATTGATTCGGTAATTCTTCAACAAACACGCAAACAAAGTAGAAATCTTCATTTTGCTTATATAGATTATTTTAAAGCTTTTGATAGTGTTCCACATAATTGGCTTTTAAAAGTTTTGGAAATTTACAAAATTAACAGTACTATTATTAAATTTCTGGAAGCAACTATGGCAAAGTGGAATACTGTTCTGCATGTTCAACTTTCCAATAAAGGTTTCACAATGCCAAGAATTGATATAAAAAGTCTTTGAGTCCCCTTTGGTTCTGCCTTGCATTAAACCCTTTGTCTAATATTCTCAATAGCACTAACTATGGATTCAAAATTAGAAATGGTTCAGACAACAGTTTTACTTTGTCACATCTTTTATATATTGATGATATCAAGATTTATGCTTCAAATGAAAGACAGCTTAAATCAGGGCTGTGGAACGTAACTGAAACGTAACGAAATAACGATATTAATATCGGTATTATAATGCTTAACGTAACGAAATTTCTTAAAGCGGGATAATAACGGAAACATAACAAAATCTGGGCTGCGGAGTGTAACGGAAACGTAACGAAATAACGATATCAGGGCTGTGGAACGTAACTGAAACGCAACGAAATAACGATATCAATAGCGGTATCATAATGCATAACGTAACGAAATTTCTTAAAGCGAGATAACAGAAACATAACAAAATGTGGACTGCGGGAAACAATAATCATATATAATCAGGAATGTTGGGGATCTGGAGGAGTCCATTGATAACAGGGAGGTGACTGACATTAAAATGTTTTGTCATTCTAGCATGAACTCATACAAAAAAATAAAAATTGTAGAAGCCAATTGAGCTTCCAGGGCCACTATTTACATACATACATACATACACACGTACAAACGCAAATTCACATTATACTGTATATTTTATAATCTCTTCATGTCATGTTATCTCTTACTATAACATGACATGGGAAAATTATATACATTATATTGTATTATTAAAACAATTACATTTTTTATCGTTAGTTATACTTATGTATGAGGAAATTAATTTTAAAAATATCACTTTTAGTAAAAATCTGGATTTTCCTGATTATAATACGAGGTTAAAGAAGAATTTAAGAACTGCTAAATCAGTAAAACAAATAGGTTTAAATACTATAAAAAATCAAATGATAAAATAATGGAATTTAATTCCATTAAAAATTAAGATTGTAAATAATTTTTATCAGTATAAAGTATTGTACAAAAAGTGGATTTTTTTTAAAATATACAACAATGTCGTTTTCTGCGCCTAATTTTTTATTTTTTTCTTAATTTCTTTTTGTTTTTCTTTTCTTTTTGTTAGGAGCTTCCTTGTTAAGATATTGTAATCGTTTGAAGAATTCTTTTTCAATTCCGCTTTCCTTTTTGTATTTTTTGAATTGAAATAAAAATTTTATTATTTATTATTAATATGACAAGCTACGTAATGTCACTTCCCTGTTATCAATGGACTCCTCCAGAACCCCAACAGTCCATTCGTAATGAATTCGTCGGGCCGCTTTTTCATCTACATATATGTACTCGTAATTGCTAATCCAATTCATTTCCAAATATACAAAAACAACAGACATGGGTAGAAAACAAACTAACAAAATACACAGTTTTTTTAAGTATCAAGTTGCTGAAGATTTATCAGAATGTACAATCTGTGGAGGAAAAGTAAAGGTAACCAGATAATTAAAAGTTTTCTTATTAATCCTATAATTTTCTGATCCATTATTTAAACCTATATAACTACTAATACTGTTTTCAGGGAAAACATGCAGGAAATATGAATAAGCATATAAAGCGATATCACGATACCTTGTTGCAAGACACCAAAGAACAAGAAAATGGCGTAAGTCAAAGAACTTCTTTGGTATCTTCTGAATCAGACTCAATACCACCGAAGAAACGCCAGCGTGTGATAAAAGAAACCGGAGATGCTATCACAATCAAACTAAACAAAAAAACATTTTTAGATGGTTGTGTGGATTTAGTAACAGTTGATGGGCGTCCATTCAGCTGTCTGGAGGATTCGGGCTTTAAAAAAATCGTCAGTCCAATCCTAGAGGCCTTTAACATGAGTTTGGACAGAAATTCAGCAGCATCACTCGTACAAGAAAAAGCTGATGAACTGAGAGAGACAATTAAAAGCGAAGTCAGTGGAAAGTTTGTCTGCGTAAAAATGGACATTGCTACTAGACTCGACCGAAGTGTTTTAGGGGTTAATATTCAGTTTGTCGGAAGCGAAGGACTACAACTTAGAACATTAGCTATTAAAGAAATGAGAAAACGACATACTGGAGAAGAAATTTATCGTATGCTTAAAGAAATACTAGAACGTTACAGCATTCCTGTTTCACACATCTATTCCATAACAACTGACAATCTTAGCAATATGATCAAAGCAGTTCAGTTCTTTATGGATTCACACAAGGAGAGTGATAAAGATGCTGAAGTGTATCCTGATCTCTACGCAATTGAGGAGGAAACTGATAACATGACCGAAGTTGAACTCGAAGATTTGGCTCTTGCGAATATTTCTTCACTTCAGTCATTGACAACAGGTGTGCGATGTGCTGCACATACCCTTCAGCTTGCAGCAAAAGATGTATTGAAATCACGCAGTATCAGGGACATTATCAGCATTTCCAGAAAAATTGCCAAAAAATTGAGAACGCCTAACATCATGGCTGTAATTCAACAGAGGAAACTCCATAAGCCCATCATTGACGTTGAAACAAGATGATGCTCTACTTACGATATGATAGTTCGATTGCTAGAATTGCAACAATTCTGTCAAGATATGGATGCTATCAATACGGATTTGCACATGCCTTCCGCAATGTGGGATGATGTTGCCGTCATTGTGAAAGTTTTACATCCTGTCAAAGTGGCTACGCTGCAACTACAAGAGGAAAATCTGACACCTGGAGAATTCCTGAAAATTTGGACAACATGCACGTTAGATTTACAGAGGAACTGCAGAGGCATTCAGTTAGCTGAAGACTTGCTAAAATCCCTTGACAACCGTCTAAAAGCAATAATGGATAACAATGCGGTCCTCCTTGGAATTTATTTTGATCTGCGATACAACGTACTGCTTAATCCTCGTCAAAAACAAAAGGCACAAGATTTCGCCATCGAAATTGTGAAGGGTATCGAAGATCGAAGACGTATGACCAAGAGTCCCGAGGAAGTCCAAGCATTGAGGGAGAGTAATCCTGCAATTCAGTCTGCATCAACATTAATCTGCGATCCACCTATCCCTCATGATGAATTTGAAGCTTTACTTGCGAGAAAAGATGAAGAGAGAAGAGGAACTTTGTCATCTACTAGCAGGGATCTACGACACCATCTGTGGGAATTCGAGCAACTTCCTCGTTTACCACAGTCATCAAACATTTTTCAATGGTGGGCGAAACAGATGTCAGCTAGTCCTCTTGCTGAGATAGCCGGAATTGCCATTTCATTACCAATGACTCAAGTTAGCGTGGAACGATTATTCTCGGCGTTCAGATTTATTGTTTCTTATACCAGATCAGCATTAAGTGACAAAAATTTGGATAATATTTTGTTTGTTAGAGCAAACTCAAAATGAATGTATTGCTAATTAAATGCAATGATGTGTACATTATAACAGTCTGTTTTTGTCTTCTATCACTACAGTACGTTATCCATACAGCAATAATAGTAATCCAAAGCCAGTGTTGCCAGATTTAGTAACTTTTTAAATCGGTTGTCCTTGTTTTCATTGTTTTGTGCATTGTTTAACAATGTCCAACAAAAGACAAGGGCTTTAAAAAAGTTACTAAATCTGGCAAATTAATAAAATTACTGAAATAATGTTTTATAAAGCAACATAAAATGCTGTTATATCGAAGAACAGTTTAAGTTTTTTTTCTATCAAATTAAGTTAAAAACTTAAAATTATCCAGATAAATTATTATGTACAATTGGGATTACTTGAATGTAGTACAATAGATTCAGCTACACATGAATTTGACTCAAAAAAGTAAAAGAAAAAAGTACTTTAAAACGTTATGATAACGTTATTTTCTAAGATAACGATATCAAGTAACAAAAAAGCATAACGTAACGAAACTTAATAACAAAATGCGTAACGTAACGTTATAACATAACTGAAATAAATTCGTTCCACACCCCTCCTTTAAAACGTTATGATAACGTTATTTTCTAAGATAACGATATTCAGTAACGTAACACCTTTCATAACGAAATCAAGTAACAAAATGCATAACGTAACGAAATTTAATAACAAAATGCATAACGTAACGTTATAACATAACGTAAATCAATTCGTTCCACAGCCCTGGCTTAAATATCTTTTGGACATCACTACAACCTTCTCAAAAGATATCTGCATGCAGTTCGGATTGGATAAATGCAGAGTTCTTCATATAGAAAAAGGAAAAATCAAGCCTGGAATTTATAATACTCCAAACAATGAATCAATAAAATCCATGGAAGCAAGTGATCACTACAAATATTTAGGATTTCGTCAATCAAAATCAATAGAGCACAAACAAATTAAGGTGGAATTAACAGCTGAATTTAACAATAGACTTAAATCCATTCTTAAAACTGAATTGAATGCACGCAATGTCATAAAAGCCATCAACACTTTCGCTGTACCTGTGTTGACATATTTGTTTGGAGTAAACTGGTCGAAAACTGAAATAGCTGGAATAGAGAGATCCATCAGAACAACTCTCACAAAATTCAATTTGCATCATCCGAAGGCCGCAATAGAGAGAATAACACTACCAAGATATATGGGAGGTAGGGGAATAATGGATATACAGCAACTCTTAAACTCAAATACATAATCTTCAAAACTTTTTCTACAATAAATCTCATAATTCGCCAATGCATAGATCAATAGTGTATATTGATAACAATTTTACACCATTAAATTTAAAAAATAGATCTCTTCAAACAACAACCAATATAAATGTCATTCGTTTGAATAGAAAGGTGGAAATTTGGGCCCAGAAGGAACTGCATGGACGTCATTTTAATGACCTCAATCAGTCGAGTGTGGATAAAGTTGCTTTGAACAGATGGCTGTCACTGGGCGAAATCTATGCAGAAACGGAAGGATTCATGTTCGCCATCCAAGATCAAGTTATCCATACAAAGAACTATGCAAAATATATACTTAAGGACAGTAACTCAACAGACGATAAATGTAGAAGATGTTTTCAAACCCCAGAAACAATTCAACACATTATATCCGGCTGCAGGATGTTAGCCAACACAGAATATCTTAATAGGCATAATCAAGTTGCAAAAATTATTCATCAAAAACTGGCCCATCAACTTAAATTAATAGATAACTATGCACCATATTATAAATCAACCCCGAAACAGTTCTGGAAAATGCTTCATACAAGCTTTATTATGATTTGACGATTCAAACAGATAAAACCATCAACAACAATAGACCAGATATAATTTTAATTAGCAAACAAAATAGAACCTCTTATTTAGTGGAAATTGCAGTACCACTTTCTCATAATGTCGAGAAAACAATAGTAGAAAAAGTTGCCAAGTACCAAGAATTGGCTATAGAAATAAAAAGAATCTGGAATTTGGATCATGTGTATATATTGCCCATCGTTATTTCTACTACTGGTATAGTCCCGAAACAAATTCAAAATAGTTTTAAAACACTCCATTTGAGCCCAAACACATATATTGAGTTACAAAAGGCTATAATTATCTCAACATGTCACATTACAAGAAAAATTCTCAACTCTGCATAATAGGAAAGAGTTACTTTGGTGAAAACCCGTACTCTTTGCTTAAAGACTCAGTTAACACTGAATAAGGTGGAAATCTTAAGGATAATAATAATAATAATATTGTTATTGTTGTTGTTTGGGGAAATCAAACTCAGATCAAGTCCGGAAGCCAATCCCAGAGGCGAACCCAAAAGAGGGCCAAGCCCAAGGGACTCAAATGCAAGGGAGGGAAAGTTACGCACTCGTGGGAGTATTGATGTTTAGGTGTAGGAATTTCCTTATTATTATTATTAGGACCGATAGGTACTTATGTTTTCACAATGTGCGTCCGTCCGTCCGTCTGTCTGTCTGTCTGTTGGGGCTCTAGGTTTCGAACGCTTCCGAATTTTCGACTTCCGTTTTCGCAATTCGACAACATAGGGAAATCGGAAGACTGAGTTCGTTGGTGGAAAAAATCGGTCAACTACTTCCGGTTCAAAAGGTCAAAAATAATATAGGGGACCACGTTTTTCACTATACAATTCCATGTATAAATGGCTTGTGCATTGCCAAATGCTGTTGTCCCTTTAAGATTCTATAGCTAAAGCAGAGAAAAGGTTTGTGAATTAAGTGAAGACACGTGATCTATATCAGTCAGAACTGATTCAAGGGTATGTAGTTTAGTGTACAATTATGGTTCACTGGAAAGTTTCAATGCTAAGATATGGCAGGTACTATATCAAACAGCTTGAAATAACATGTCATGAATGAATGTTAACGTAAAATTATTGACAGTCGACATAGGTTCAATGGTATGTGGTTTCATGGAACCAGTATGGTTCAGGGGAAACTTTCAAAGCTCAGATTTTGCATATAATATATAAAATAACTTGGAATGATGTGTCATGCATGAATATCACGTTAAATGAATGACAGTCGAAATTGGTTCAAAGATACCTGCTTTTCATTGATCCATTATGGTTCATTGGAACGTTTTATGCTAAAACATGGCAAGTAATATATCAAACGACTTGGAGTGATGTGCCATGAATGAATATAACGTAAAATTAATGATAATTGAAATTGGTTCTATGATTCGTGTTTTAATGATACCATTATGAAACTATTGGAAACTTTCACTGCTAAGATATGGCATGTAACTACTTACACCTTATATTATTAATAGTTAGTTTGTGTTATGCAAATTTTAACAAAAGCTAGTAGCTAGTCATCCATTCAATGATACATGCTTACGCAGAAATGCGTTGGCAATTGTTTTTGAAGAAAGATTATTTAATAAGAATGCTAATAAATTAAAGGATTCGTATATGCTCTAATCTATAGAGAAATGCTACTTTCTCCATTTAACTTTTCAGATAGTTTTATTCAGTCTGAACTATTTGTTTCCCTTAGAAGTACGCCTTGCTTATCAACCATAGGCTTCCTTAGCAACCTCATCTATTTCATAACAATGAAAGGCTTTTTTAGAAATCAAATGCTTTCCTTTTCGTTCTCGATTTCTTTAAAATCCTATCGGTCCTGGGCATTTCGGTGGCCTGCCTTGTTAATAATAACTGAATTGAATTTAATTTAATCAGATCAAAATGTACAAGCAAATAAAAACTGCCCCTACAGGTGGTAAAACCCAAGCGGGGGAAGGAATCAATTGAAAAAGATTACATTTCGGAACAAATAAATCAAAATCAGATATTTAA
>JAHWFO010117657.1:1198946-1224508 GCA_023313115.1 Rhysida immarginata | reverse complement strand
ATTATTATTATTATTATTATTATTATTATTATTATTATTATTATTATTTATTATTATTATTATTGTTGTTATTATTGTTGTTGTTATTATTATTAAAATTTATTATCATAAATATAAATATTTTTTTAATATTTAATATTTTCATAAATAACTTTTTAGATTATTGAAATATTATAATCTTGAATGAATGAATGAAATTGTTTATTCCTGAAGGGAAATCGAGATCCGAAATGCTTATGGCACCAAAGCTGGACTAAAATATATAAAACCACAATACCAAAAATGGGCCAGGAACAGTTAAAAACATCAATATCCAAATCGTCCAAACAATCAACACATTATTTTTTCATCTGAAAAAGATACACAATTCCTAATATGTCTTCCCAGTCTGCCAATAAGCCCAACACGCTGTAGTGCCCGGGGAATATCTCCATCTACTTGGGGTCCAAATATGCATTTGCGATCATTGATCATTTGCTATTCCCACGTCTTTAATTTGATATACCCTATTATTTTTCTTCTTTATCTTGAAAGAAAATGGGGTTGGTTTTCTTTGTAAGAGTCATCATTTTTCTTTTGGATAAATTATATTTTAATCCATTTTTTTATACAAAGTGCATAAGCTGTCAACATCTAACTGTAGCTTATTTTGTCAATATGTGAGTTGATTTCTTTTGATACTTTTATGTCGTCAGCATAAAGGAGATTATTCATTTTTAATTTATATGTAAGCTCATATATAAATATTATAAATAAATAAGGTCCCAACGGACTAACCTCCGGGATTCCTATTGTTTGTTTATATCCTTCCTTATGTACAGGGTTGTTAGAAAATAAATTCGCCTACTCAGAGCCCTCTAGAGCCCAATCTAATGAACCGATTGTGATGCAAATTGAAATGTAGGCTATTCAGACCATGGGGGAGAGAATTCCTGAAAGAAAAAAATTAGTGCAAATTCCACCAGGTGAAAATGTGGCGCTGTGGAATGACAAATGCGGATTTTGAAACTAGTTTTATTGTTTTAAACAAGCAGGCAAGGTTTTTGTTTGATTATAGCATATGTTCGTTCTTAATATCGGCGTTATTAGCAGAAAGTTTGTGCAAATTAGAAAATCAACATACCCAGAATAAAATAGATTGGTCCATTCATTCCATTATGCTTAGTGAAAAGCTTTCACGAAAGATCATGGTTTTAAGCAAGAAAGAACGCGCACTGTTGTTAAAGTTTTTTACCAGAATGATAGCAGCAGTCCAGCTGCATTGCGAGCATATCGTCGTCTAAAAGGACTGCGAAGAGGGTTCATGTCAGAAACTGGGTAGCGAAAACTGATAAAGAAATTGGAATCGACTAACGATTTGGTTGTCGCACCAGGAAGAGGACGGCGCAAGATAGCAGACGAAGTTGTTGAGGACAAGGCTGTTGCAGTGGGAGACAGACATTCCTCTTCTCAACATTGTGCAACAAGTGCTCGAGCAACAGCACGCGAACTGTCCATCCCTGCTTCAGTGATTTGCTTATCGATTTCTGGAGAGGATAATTGTTGATGACCTGTGGCCGTGGAACATTCTATGGTCACACGAAGCACATTTCACTCCAGAAGGAACGGTGAACACGCAGAACTGCCGCATATGGGGTCCTCGCTCCCCCATGTCGTGCTTGAAAATCCTTTGCGTTCTGAATACGTGACTGTGTGGTATGGATTCACCGCTGATTTTATTCAGGCTCCTTTTTCTTTGAGGAAGCGATACAACGAGGTCCTGTTAGATGTTCTGTGACAAGTGCACGGTGTTGTGAACTTCTTTCACAGCGTGTGATTCCTGCCTTGCCAGAACGACGATGTTTGGAAACCACTGTCTTCGTTGCAAGATGCGTGGCCTCCACGTTCTCCGGATTTGAACTCGTGCGACTTTTAGCTCTGGGATATTTGAAAGATCAGGTCTATCAACAAAGCGTACGGACTGTGCCTGAAAGCCAGCATTAGACGACATATCTCAGACATTTCTTGGGAGACACTTCATACAACAATTGATCATGCTATGCTATGCTTCCAACATGTCACTGACGCAGGGGGTGGACATATTGAACATACACTGAACTGAAGAGTAGCCACCCTTCGCCGCTATAACTGCTGCTAGGCGTTGTGGCATGGACGCAAGAAGTGCGCGGTATGCGTCCGATGGTATGGCAGTCCATTCCGCTTGAAGCTTCGAGAGTCATAGGTGGAGGGTCCAGCTGCCGTACATGGCGATCAAAGTGCTCCGACAGATATTCGATTGGATTGATGAACGGCGAATTAGCGGGCCAAGGGACGTGCTTTGTAGGAGGGTGCATTGTCCTGCTGGAACACACCTTCACATTGGAGGAACATCGTGAGCATGCACGGGTGCACTTGGTCCGCTACGATTGACAAATAGCCACAGGCATTCAAATTGACCTCTAGACGAATCAGAGGACCTATTCCCAATAGAAGATCCTCCACACATGCTCACTACCCCGACCAGCCTGTTTCCGGCTCACAATAGCCTCCTGCAGTCTCTTTTCATGGCATTCACGACGCACTCGCCATCGCCCGTCAATCTTATGGAGCAAACCTTGACTAGTTGGAGAAGGCGACCTTAGCCCACTCGTCTGTGGTCCAATGTTGCTACTCACGTGCAAAGTCTAGGCGTCGTTGACGATTACCCCTGGTCAACATGGGTGCAGAAACCATGCGTCGACTGTTCAGGCCCATCCGTAGCAGGATGCGTTCAACGGTAATGTCGGATACACGTCTCTTGGCACCACGTTGGAATCTGGTGGTCAGTTGATGGACTGTGGCTCTCCTGTCACTTTTTAGGAGTCGTCGTAGGCGCTGCTCACCCCGTTGGTCGATGGCTCGTAACCCTTTACATTGATGGCGTTGGGACGCGATTTCTGTCCCTGCTGTCCACTCTTAGTATACCTTCACTACAGCGGACCGTGAACAGTTCACAAATCGCGGACCATGAACAGTTCGGAGATGGTGCCAACCTTGCTGCGATAGTTTATTATCATCCGTTTATGGATGTCCGTTAAATCCGGACGTTTACCTATCTTGAGGCTCGTGCACCTGCCGTTTGATGCACCAGCTTTAAAGCTTTCTCAGCCTGTTATGCAAATTTTGCAATGTGTAATTTTGTTGGGGCGAACCATGCGTGTGGCTTGAAGGGGTGCTGGTCATTATTCATTGATATGAGAGTGTATGCTGTAATCAAACAAAAACCTTGCCTGCTTATTTAAAACAAATATTTTAAATCTCTATTTGTTATTTCACAGCACCACATTTTCACCTGATGGTGAAAGTTTGAACTATTTTGTTTCCAGTATCCCCGCCCCCCCTCATCGTCTGAATAGCCTACATTTCAATTTGCATGACAATCGGTTCTTTAGATTGGGCCCTAGAGGGCTCTGAGTAGGAGAACTTATTTTATAACCACCTTGTATAAGAAGGGTGAGCCAAATGAAAACCGCAAAATTGTAGTTAAAATTCCAAATTTCGCCCAACCGTGTTTTATGTCTGCAGATTCTTTAAAAATGAGTTGTAGGAATATCTGGTAGGTGGCAGGAAAGAAGAAACAAGCAAACAACGTCACAGCGGCAGTTTAAAGATGGCCGCACCACTTCAAACATGCACCAAAGAAGAACAGCGTTCAGTTATCCGATTTTTGACTAGTGAAGGTGTGAAAACTATTGAAATTCATAGAAGAAGCATGTCTGTCACAGCGGCAAGTTTATGAATGGAGTGTGAAGTTCAAAAATGTTATGACAGCCGTGTCCGATGCCCCTCGACCGGGTCAGGCACAACGAGTTGTGACGCAGAGAATATTGCAACAGTTGAAGCTTTAGTGTTTACCATGTTTGGGCCACTCAAGGAGGCAATGAGTGAAAAGAAACTCCATTCAGATCAAGAGGTAAGCAGTCGGTGCACGAGTGGCTGCACAGACAACCAAAAGGATTTTTTTCAAGAGGAATCTATGCAGTTTGTAAACGCTGGAAAACATATATTGAATATAACGGAGACTATGTAGAAAAATAATACAGTTGTTATTCACGTTTACTCGATAATTAAAAATTATAAAAAAAGTTTTGCGATTTTCATTTGACTCACCCTCGCATTAATCCTAATACAGTTAGCTGTTTGATTAAGATAAGATTTCAAAATTTCAAGGAATTTCCCTAGTACAGCAAATCCTTCCAATTTATCTAGGAGTTTTTGGTGGGAAACCGTGGCAAAGGCGATCAATTTGAGTAGTTTGCTCAATCGCTTGATCACTTCTTACAAAGCAGAAAGCCAGGTTAGTTTCAGTGGAGTGCTTTTTTTTAAACCATGTTGATCTTCAGATATCCAGGGATCAATAACTTTTCTTAGTCTAGAAGTTATAATAAATTCAAGTAAATTAGCCAATATAGAGAAACAGGACGATAGTTTTTAACATAATGAATATCACCACTTTTTTAATTAGGTATCGTGGTCGATCTTCTCCACAGAATTTGAAAATATCCTCTGTTCAAGCACTTCTCAAAATAAAAAAAAAGTGGTTCGAAAATTAATTCACGGCCTCTCTTCAAAATAAATGAGGGTATTTTATCCGGGCCTGTTAATTTTTTCGGTCGTTAAAGGCACCCGTAACTCCTCTCTTTCTAGAGGGTATTTAAGTTAGTATTTGAAGACCATTCTTCTTCTTTAATTTCAAGTCCTGAAATATCAAAAAACTGAGAAACAGTTTAAAAAAAAACTGATCACGTAATCAAAACGTCCGAGGCACGTTAGGTGAAACTTAACAACTTTAAGGCTTGGGTCACACTGGCGTAAAACGCCACGTAATTACGCCGACGTAACGACGTCGCCAAGCGCGGCACCATGCTATTTACCGGAAGTGACATCACTGGCGTCGTTACGTTGGCGTATTTACGTGGCGTCTTACGCTAGTGTGACCCAAGCCTTACTATTAAAATAGGTAGTCATATTGGGCATTTATAATGGATTGCCCATCAGCTGACAAAGGCGAATTCAACTCAGGACCACGTTTTCCGGTGTTTTTCAAAACATAACTGTATATTAGTCAATAAGAAATATTCAACTCCATGATTATAATAATTATCAGTTCATTTAAAAATTTTGCGTATTTTCAGTGAAGTATTTACACTCGCATAACTTATAAAGACATTCAAATAATTTATTACAAATAGAGCTCTCACAGTCAATAACGTCTCTCCAACGAGTGGGTAATACGTAAATCCCAGGTCAGTAGAAACCTTTGGTTTTGGGGTGAAAAAGCGTTGCAGCTCTGCTTCGAAAGCTTGACGATTTTTAAACTGCCTTTTGCACATATGATTATCCAATGATGTAAAAAGTGATAATCTGTAGCAGAGATATCCGGTGAGTACGGAGGATGAAGCAAAGGTTCTCACCCAGGCTGTATTATCTTTGAAAAAGCCTGAAAGTCTGTGTGTGGGTAGTTTATGATGTAAAACTTTAAAGGACAACTCTACGGCCAAATACAACTTTAGTTAAATAGAAACACTAACGCATTGAGAATATCGTGGCATATATAAACATTTTAATTCGAACTCTAAATGTATGAAAAAACGAAAATTCCAGGCGCGATTTGACATATCTTGCATTGTTCTGTAGCAGAAGGGGGCCTTTTCAATTCATCAAATCAGTTGCTGTTGTAGGAGTTCTGATGAGTCCATTGGAGCTTACTGTGGCGAAGAAGTTACCACATGATTATATCTTATATCTTATTGCTGAGTTATCTTAGTAACATTTCTTTTCATTTCGTATTCAATATTACTATATGGATTTTTTCATTGTTAAAGCAATGTAATTGTTTCACTCGCAGCATTTGAGAAGAGTAATGGCATTGTTAAGTATACCTCATCGCCTAATAATGAATGATGAGTGAGCATGCGACCGGATGTTGTGAGAGGTTGGTTGTTAATGAAAAAAATTGATTTGACATGTATGAAAAAACTTGTCATTCCAAGCGGATCTTGATAAGAGTGGAACCTTCCTGAAAAACAGGCAAGATGGCATGGAACTGTATAAGACGCATGGATCAAATTGCATAACTTTGTGAGTGCTGTAGACAAAATAAAATATTGTAAACATTCCAAGGAGCAGCTTTAGAGTGAAGCAGAAATACATTTATACGTTTATTAAAAAGAAATTACCATCCCCCCCCCCCCCCCGCCTCCCGAGTAGGATAAGGCAAGTCATCTATTTTTACCCCTTCATCTGCACTTTTATCTCTCCCCAAATTTTTTTTTAATCAATAAATTGATTTTCTCGAACGTAATATGTAAAATATGTAAAAAACCTCGTATCTTCTTTCCTTTCTCATCATTTCCGAACGTATGATATATCACATGCCGTATGTTGCCATAGTTCTAAGGACCAAGTGACTGCCACCCCCGAAAATCCGATCCCACTGGAACAATTGGGCCTAAACTTCATAGTAATGTAGATCTTGCCTACAGGAATCTGGATACTGGATTTGACGCCTTTACGTACCTAAATAGCACGTAGATATGTTGCCTTCTCTGAATCCCACCCCCGTAATTCCGACCCCCGTATACCAATCAAAACCAAACTAAATAGTGCAAATGGACATGCCCATAGTAAGCTACATTCCGAATTTCAACCTTCTGCCTCAAAAATATGTAGAAATTATGAAGGGGACGGACTGACATTATAAAACCAATAAGTAGCTCCATTCTTATTCTACTTACGAGGGTCAGTCAAATGAAAAGCGGAAATATTTTTACAGCTCCTTTATTATAGACAGGATTGGTACACTATTTTTCAATGTAGTCCCCATTTTTTCGATGCATTTCCGCCACCGAGTCGGGAAGGCATGGATACCTCGGGAAAAAAAATCTTCATATAATGGAGATCTTGATTATAGGAATATGCATACCGAATTTCACTCCTTTTTATGCATAAATACACCTAGACCTTTTGGTCCCCTCTAATTTTCACCCCCAAAACTCCCAGCATAGTGGGCTAATCAAAACCAAACTAAATAGTGAAAGTGCGCATGTACCATAGTAAGCTGCGTTCCGAATTTGAACTTTCTACCTCAAAAAATGTAGAAATGATGAAGGGTGATTCAAATCGTGTATAAAATAAATCCAATAAGTAGCTCCATTTTTCCGCTACTTAATAAGCTTATAGATTGAGTACTTGAGCAATCGTGCGTCGACAAAGCGATTTCACGTGTGCGCGCCGATGTTAATAATGCTTAAAAGATGAACAGAAAGTAACAATATAATCCTTCTTGACAAATCGATTGTTAAATGACATGCCAGTGTCTTTGAATTCTTAACACTCATTGTTTTAGCACATGAACTCGACTTGAAGAGGTCCACGAAAAATTCTGAAAAGTTGATACGGCCGAGCTAAGACTTTGTTAGTCATATTTCTGAAAACAGAATTTGAAAAAGTTAATCCGTTTTCAAGTTATCATGCAAACGGCTGCCGGACGGACGGACGGCCGGATAAACGTACAGACCAAGGGCGCATTATTATAAGTAGCTTTTATGCTAAAGCCCCTAATAAAAGACCAGGGATTTCATGTGAAATTAAACCTGGGCTGGAATTGTCCGTCGATACGCTTCGCAAAACTCCGAAGATTTTGAAACGACGATTGAAAAACGGGATATATAAACCTGTTGGCACTGGATTTTATACTCAATAATTCTATAGTATTGTATTATCTTTCATTAAGAGTGCAACTTGGAGGATAAGTGTTGGAACGACAAGAGGATGAACTTCATCTGGCTGGAAAAGCGCTGATGGTCGTGCCATAAAATAGAGGTAATGTTGCATGTTGAGAATTGGAATTGCGTATCGTAATTATTATATGCTGAAAACCATATATTGATTTCGCTCTCTGTGTGTCTGTCTATCCGTCTGTATGTCCGACGATTACTCGAGAATGCTTTAACTTTTTCAAATTCCGCTTTCGCTCTTCAAGGCCCTTCCTGAGCTCACCTGATTAGTTTGTCATTGAAATCGGTCTACGGTCACGTGACTATTGAGACCCAAACCCCCCATTAAATTTTTTTACTAGCAATATAAGGACTGTAATATGTCATTCGACTGGGAATGACGAGCAGAAGACGAATATGACATTCTTTTTGATTTTCGAAATGCTACGTCCGCGAAAATGATCCCCAAAAAGTACTTCAATAACCCCTTATTACGAGCTTTAGCTAAAGCTATACAGGGTCGGGACACATTTATATGACCACCTGCTAGTATCCGGAATATCCACCTTTTGCGGCAAGCACAGCAGCTAGCCGACGTGGCAAAGAGTCTGCGACGATCGTCAGTTAACGAACAGCATTCAGTGTACCCTCCAGCGGTATCAGTGGACTCAGACCATACCATGAAAACATCCCCTAAACAGTCACAACTCCCCCACCAGCCTGTCGTCTGCCAACGATTATGTCGGGATGCCTGTTCTCAGATGCTTCCCAGCGAATTCTCCGTCGTCCGTCCACTCTGTTCACCAGAAACTGCGACTCGTCAGAGAAAGCAACCCTTTGCCGCTCGGCCGAGGTCCAATGTAGATAGTCCATTGCGAATTTAAGGCGTTTTCGGCGATGCACAGGCGTCAACATGGATGCTGTTACCATACACCTGCTCCGGAGCCCCAACCTTAGAGATCGTTGCACTGTGTTGGTGCTGACACGCCTAGTGGCCCACTGTTCATTCGCTGTGTCAGTTGCTCAACAGTGGCACGCCAATTCGTCTTGGCCTGGCGTCGTTAACCGACGCTCGCCTCTAGGATCGATAGCCCGTGGGGCCCCACAGTTACCTCTTCGGTTGCTCGAAACTGTCTGGTTCGTCCAGTCGCAGTACATCTTCACAACGGCAGCCATAGAGCAGTTCACAAAGGTAGCCGTTTCTGTAATGCTGCCCGATAGCTAATGATCATCCCCTTTTGGAGGTCTGACAGGTCACTTGCTCTGCCCATAACGGAGAAAACTGCAGTGTTAACGGATGCTACTACACGTCTGCTGTTGTCAGCTTTTAATGATATGCAATCATTTTTCATCTGCATACCATGGGACGTTCCAACATGTTCGAGGAGAGTTCCGAGCCTGTATATACCTCAAAGCTAATTGCGGTTCAGCCTAATGTTAACACTAGCTATTTGTTGTTAGGCCTACTATTATCAACAAATAATTACTGTTATGAATTGTTAGCGACTGCTGTACTCTTATTCATGTTTTGTACGGCCAGTGTAGCACTTAATGTAGAACGGGAGAAGCTATGACAAACGTACAATAACTTTATAATAGATAACATACAAATTATTTTGACTTTGCAATTATTCGTACTCAGCTGCCCACTGTGTACATACTCTGCCTCTAATATTTATGTTAATACTCTAATAACTGTGCATTTGCATCGTTGTACGAGACAAGGAATTTGTATCGTTTTGTATTTTAATGTGAATGTGAAGCAATAAAACAGACGTGAGTGTCGATAGAATGAAAGGTATTTCTACTGTTTATTTAAACCAACTTCAAGTAACAGGTAAAGCTCCTTGGAATACTTCAGAGACAAATGAAAGAAAGAGACTGGCAGTGACCTCCCCTCTAGTGGTGCCTTCGCGTCGCCATATTGGGATTGGCAAGAAACAGCTGATCGCCCGAGGCAATGCATGGTTTGGTTTAGTTTGTTTGGCATTAACGTCCTTTTCAACTTCTATGGTCATTTCAGGACAGGGTTATAGGGGGCGGCAAATTTTGCCTCGCAAGGGTTCTTTAACGTGCAGCCGGCAAACGACTACACGGGACAAACATCTTTACTTCCCTTCCGAAGGAAGTGAATGAGCTCAGGATTTTCTCCCCTGAAAAAATACTCGTCGTCCTCGCCCGGAATCGAACCCGCGTCAGAGGCGATCACGCAACCACTGAGCTAGCGAGGCCGATGTGAAACAATCGCAAGCAATTGCTTATTACAATATGTGGATTAATAAATTGATTATTTTATTAAACTGAGAATTATTTCTTCTTTTTCTTTTAATTTAAAGTTTTAAAATATTTGTCTTTTAAAAATTCGTTAGGCATTGAATCAGCTATTTGGAGTCATTAAAAGTATACGTTATCGTTAGTTAATGCAATAAAGTTTTTTTTTAAAAAATCAGAAAACAGGTTATGCTTACTAATACTTCCAGAAATCATCTACAAAAACAGCTGAAATTACATTGAGAATATATGCCACCTTAGGTTTTTGCCAATCGTAACATGGCGAATGCTGCACTTCCGCTGGCACCAGTAGCGCTCAGCGAAATGAATCAGGCACTGCCAGTCTCTTTCTTTCATTTGTCTCTGGAATACTTAGAAGATTTTTCCCGACAATGCTTTGCAACAATGATTTTTCTCTTTTAACGTTTACAGTAACTTTGATTAAAAAATGATGAATAGCTCTAGCATTTGAAAGAACATAGGCGCAGTGATTTAAAACATTAGACGTGCGAGCATTTCATTTCTCATTTCGCGCGTGTTTGGAAAGATTCGTGTGAACGCTGCAATCGAATACATAAATTTCCATGCAGTTTTCGCCATAAATTTCCATGCAGTTTTTTGTTTAATAATAAACAAAAAAATATTACTGTAATAATAAACAAAAAAAATTTATATTCTTCTTTTCAGCATATTTCAAAATCGTTTTACGAGTTATACAGGGTGATTCAAATCGTGTGTAAAACCATTTAAGGGGGTATTATAAAGGTGAAGGTAAACACAAAAAGTCCTATGAACATGGGTCCGAATTTGAACGATAACTAAGATATGAACAAATATAAAAATGCCGCCACCAAGATCAATAAGTTAATAACTCAGGTTCTGTAAAGCCTAGATTATTGAAATTTGGAGGAATAACAGGGTACATAAAAGTTCCCCGTTAAGATTTGATCGTATTCCAACGAGTAGTTTCCGAGATACGCATTCAACATCGTAACAGTGCTCCTACTCGTTGGAATTCGATCAAACTTTAACGGTATAAAGAGTTTTATGTACCCTAATATTAAATTGTTTTACACACGATTTGAATCACCCTGTATTTTTGTTGAATTTTGTAATTATAGATTTCGGCTGTGGATCCATTGTGTCTAGAGAATGGACGTAAGGAATGGCGATTGTTGAAAGTAACATTGACATAGCTGCATTGTAACGAATGAGCTGGAATTTTTGTACTGTATTTGGATTTTGTTTCAGAAGGTCACGAAAAATATATCTGAGAAGTAAAAGGAGACAAGTGTATAAAGTTTTACAAGTGTCGGTCGGAGGCCCCAGCATGTACGATGGTGGGCTGAAGAGTAATGCCTCCATGGCTGTACTTTTTTTTATTTTTTAACCGATTTTCAAAATTCTTTTTGTATCTGATACTCACATTTCTCCTCAATGTAATGCACTATTCACTTTTTGACATAGTCCCCATCCCTTTCCACGCACTGTACCAACGCGTGACTAGTCGGGTGAACCCGTCGGAGGGGAATTCCGGGGTTGTTGTCGACACCAAGACCAAACGGCAGGTTTCACCTCGTCGTCAGAACGCAACTCATGCCCCTTAAGGTGCTCTTTCCTCTTTGGGAAGTGGTGAAAGTCGCAAGGTGCAAAGTCTTTCATTTTTGAACTGCAGTTTTTCATCTTTGAACTGTAGGCGCTGCAACCCCCTCTGATGTGTGGCGATCGTGTGCGGACGGGCGTTATCGTGCTGCAGAAGAGGATCCAAAGCTGCCATTCAATCCTTGTGTCGAGGACAACCCGGGAATTCCTCTCCGACGGGTTCACCCGACTAGTCACGCGTTGGTACAATGCGTGGAAAGGGATGGGGACTATGTCGAAAAGTGAATAGTGCATTACATAGAGGAGAAATGTGAGTATCAGATACAAAAAGAATTTTGAAAATCGGTTAAAAAATAAAATAGTTACAGCCATGGAGGCATTACTTTTCAGCCCACTCTCGTAATTAATGTAGAGGAAAATTGATAATTTTACCGGTTATGACCTTTGTATAAATATAATTGCTGTGACTGTTAACTGTTGAAAATAAACTGTGTGTGATATAATTTCTCAAGAATAGTTAATCCACTTTGTGATTTCCATGATTTACTTTATTTAAAACAGTGATCCGTCTATACAGTCACAATATGACTACAGACATCGTCTGTGATGGTTTTAAGAAAAACCGGGAGACGCTCCACGTTCCATACAGGTATTTATTCGTGACATATGTACATTTCACCTGCTAGGCAGGCATCGTTCAGTGACACTCACTGACCAATGTTTTACAGTATCATTACTTGATTGTAAATATCCAAAGTGTTTTGGTTACGTTATATTTTATTTATATGATGTTTGAACCTTGCTCTAAGACCCCAAAGTTCACTACTCCAACTGCTGTCCAGAAAACAGTCAACAATCCTTTCTTTAGATATACGTTCTGCTTTGGAATCTTTATAGGAGGTTCCCCTTGTGATTACTAATAGTAGGAGCGATGGATAATAGTGCAGAGGTCCATCATTCATCGCAAGTAATGATTCGGTCTGGCAGTAGCTCTCTGTGACAACAATGGAGCAAGGTAGAGCAATTCATCAGACTTTCTTCGCTGCTAACAGAGCACGGGGGACCCATTTATCCAATTTTGACTCTTCCCAGCATGCGAAGGTGGTTATGCACAGTAACCTTTATCACAGAGTGTTGTCCGGCTAATTCATACCAGACATAGCATGGATTAACTTCAATGACTGCCTTCAGTCGTCAAAAGGAATTATCTCTGCGAGATTCATCCTCATCCCGGAATTTCGAAAACTAAAACTGAGCTTTTTTTGTTGAGGCTTCCTGACCATATGTTCGACATATATTTTGGCATATCTCATTTGTATTGTTGAATTTAAAAAGCAGCGGTGCTCGATTGTGTACTATGATTTATTATTGACGGATTTGGTTTGGTTTGGTTTGTTTGGTATTAATGTCCTTTTTCATTTCAGTACGGCGTTATAGGGCCCGCAAATTTTGCCTCGCAAGGGTTTTTTAACGTGCAGCTGGCAAACGACTACACGGGACCAACGGTTTAACTTCCTTTCCGAAGGAAGTGCATGACCTCAGGATTTTCCCCCTGAAAATATCCTCGTCGTCCCCGGCCGGGGTCGAACCCGCGTCCTCGGGCATCAGAGCCGATCATGCAACCAGTGAGCCATTGAGGCAGATTTTACTAGTTGTACTGTAAAAGAATTGATGTCAGGAAGAAAAACATATAGAACAAGCTATTTCTGTTAATGCTTTCAGTGCTACCCATTGTCAAAAATTAGGATGCAAAAATACACAAGAACCTTTAAAATGACCTGATATTAGTTTCCAGCTTACAATAGAGATTACTGAAAACTTATTCCAGAAATGGCAATTAACACACTTATATTTATAGTTTCAAAACTAAACTATGTCTGTCGTAAATACATTTTAAATCCACGTTACCCTTAAATTTCATCTTGTAAAACTTTATCTCTTTAATAAGGTGACGAACAACACTAAAATACACTAAAAACCCTCATGTCGTAAACTTTAGAAAGCGGCACAGTGAAAAACTTTCATATAAATAACATAAAATTCTTTAAAAAAAAACGAAATATGCCATATGTACTAAAGAATAATATTTATTTATCGGTTTTCTTGAGTTCCAGCATTAAATAAAAAAAAAGGAGTCGAAAGAGTTTCTGGAGCGAAGATTGCAGGAGAATGGTGCTATTTACTCTCGACGTGATAAGGTTTCCAGAGTGAACGCATGCGGTGGAGTGTGTCGTGAAACCATTTTATCTCCTCCATAACAGCCGTCTGGGTCCCTAGTGACAACGAAGAATTCGGTTGGTGAGGCAGATGGCCACTTGACTTCTCGTAAAGTTTTCAACCGTCAAAATTGGCTAAAGTAATGGAACTTGTATCAATCTTTCTACATCCACGGCTGGGAATAGCGCAAAAGTTCCACTAAATGTGCCACTTTAAATTGGCATCTTCTCATGACTCGAATCTTTTACAGTGCCAATCTTACTCATTCGTACAATCGTTTAAGATAAAATATATCAGGCCTTAACAATACGTGATAACAAAAAAACAAAACGCTACAGCAAAGCCCTGTTTATCCGACATTCATTTAACCCAACTTTTCGTTTTGTCCGACCCGGTACGGCAAAAATATAAAATATTTTGTTTGTTCTGTTATGAAATTGTTCAAATAATATATCGTGAAAGAAATAAAAAAATTAAACAAAAAACAACGAAACGAAGTGGAACCCTATGTAAAAGTGACTGTACGTTTGATAGCAACTTTACTAAGCTCTGTATTACTATTCCATTAGAACGGAAACCCAACCTCCGGTCGAAAAACTTTGCATTTTTTCCTATGATATGATATTTAGTGACATAAATAGATATTATATTCAAAATTTCTCTAGGAAAAGTTCATGTTTAAAAGAACACTAATTACTGTATATTATCAAACAAATTAGCGTATCAAAACTGAAAAAATAAGATGTTATTTAAATTCATCTGAAATTTTCGGTTATTCGACATCGGCCGGCCTATTTGTGTCGGATAAAATCGAGATTCTGCTGTAGCGCTCTTTATTTCTGTCTTATCAAGGAATATAAGAAAGGAGCTTTAGAGCGCATTACAGAATACAAATACATACAAAACAGAATTGTTTGAAAATACATTGCATGGTTGGTTGAAAATATATATTGAAAAATCAAAGAATAAGAATAACAGATGAATCAGTATATTTCAAACAGTATGTACAAAATGGAGATGTGAGCGTGCAAGAACAATTAAGAACTTTAAATAAATTATACAAACGCCAGATTCGAATAGCCAAAGGAAAATGCCTTTCAGCTGCGAACAGTCATTATGACTTGTGGAAATTCATTAGGAAAATACAGAGAGTGGAAGGTAACAAATTTCCACAAGCCACAGCCAAAGAATACTTAAATTGGATTGATGACCCGTTGAATCGTCCACTGCCTATTGTAGTACAAACATCCAAAAATCATAAGGAGACCGATTTCAATTAGTGTCCTATCTTGCTCAGGAGATTTTCTGGATAATGAAGACAATCAAGTTGAAAGAAATGCCAATGATGATTTTTTAAATCATGCAGTTCTGAGAAACTGGGGAAAGAGTGGCAATTACCTGCTGGCTCATCTGATAGTAGAAGTATGGAATAACGTACATTTCCCTGCGCTTTGAAGCAGGCGCTGATATGTCCAATTTATAAAGCGGGCAATAGAAATGATTATAAGAATTATCGGCCGATCTCGATTCTTCCCTCAATATACAAAATTACCGAAACTATTATTTTTAGATCTATGAACCAACACTTATGGTCGATTTTACCAAACTTTCAATATGGAGGCAGATCAAGAACCTCTGCACAAGATCTTATTTTATCCGTTATGATGGAAGCAGTGGAGGCTTTGGACAAATGTCAAACATTTGTTATTGTTATGGTGGATATCGCCAAAGCTTTTAATACTGTGCCGAGAGAACAATTATATGTAGACTTAAAGACCTACGGCATTACTGGGAAAGCGTTAACTCTAATACGGGACCTTCTCAGCAATCGATCCAATTGTATTATGAACGGCGACAAAATAGTGTGCCAACCATCTACCCGTGGAATACCGCAGGGTTCTTCGATAAGCAACACCCTTTTGGCGACCTTACTAGCACCCTTTGCTCAAGGCTTTTGTGGACGATATTATTTTAGTCAAAAGGTATGATTGCCCTCTAGATTCAGAAATAACTCAACATATTGAGAAAGACGTAGACATGGTACACAATTGGTTCCACTTGAGAGGTATGGCTATAAACAAGGAAAAAACGATAACCTTAGTTGTTGCTAGAAAATACCCCGTTCCGACTACTGTGAAATTATTGGGAGTTACATTTGATAGCCACCTTAACTTCTTTACCCAGAGGGAGAACTTGATATGCCAACTGGACAAGTTACGATATTTAGTAAAGAAATTACGCCGATTTCTGACTAAAAAAGAAATGATTATAGTACTCAAATCCAAGATTATCCCGAAGATTGCCTATGGGCTGCCAATTTTGGCCACACCCCATAAATTTATGCAGACCAAGCTGAAAGTAGCTTACAATAACATTATTCGGGCTGCGCTGAACATATATGGAGATCAATCGATAACCAAGATCTGTAATGAATGGAATTTATTCACTTTCGATTCAATTGTGAGTTGGTCAAAATTAAGAGAACTAATAAAGGCTTTGGATTTTGCGATGCACCCTGCCCATTCCGTAAAAACATGGCTCGCTGCAACCTCAGATTGCAGGCAGTCAAAGAAATTATTGATCCAACCACCAGGTATTATTTCTAATTTTAAGGAGAAGTTTTTTTCCACACAATACGTTCAAATTGTGGAATGAGCTACCCTTAAGCGATCGTCAAAACATATATAAATGTGAGGTAACGAACTGCATGAACCACCGACAACATTCTTATGCGATTATCACTCAGAACTTGAACTAATTTACTGTGACTTTGTCCACGGGGACGCACAAAGCTAGTCTATTGTTAAGCTAGCTTAACTCAAGTGTAGGCTAGATTAGGTTAAAATTCTAGGCTAGGGTATTCGCACTATCTCGTCTCAAGCCTGACTTTCAGTGATAATACGGATTATAAAGGATTATATAACTAAAGTATATTAGTGATTTTTTAGTGATTACTGACATGGAGTGTTACTAATCATTGTGAACTTCTAAAAATAATTAGCTTTTTCTGTTTTAGTTGCAGAGTTTCTCTATGCAATACTCGTTCTTTCTTTTTCCTTCCAGACACATAAATGTTTGCCTGTCGTCTGGACGTTTGATAGGGAGTTCAAGGGAGAAACGCGTGACTCCTTTGCCTCATCAATAGACGCTGCCTTATTAATGTTCTGCTACTGCATCATCTTTTTATGCTCGTTATCAATAATTCTTGCAAACGAACGTTCAGCATTATCGCATTATCAGCATCTCACTTTCCAAAATATACACATTCCCAGAGAATATAGTCAAAATGTATTTTTAGGAAATGTTTGTGTCTGCTTTCTACCAAATAATCTAGGTGATAACCACGGCATGACTCGGACTTTTTTTAGATTAAATTTAGAAATATCTTAAAAATAAACACATGAAAACGCTTAGAATTAATACAGTAAAAATTCTTAATGAAAATTCGAAAATTTTTATTATAAACGCTCACAATGGATGGACCTCTCCAAGGACGCCACTGCTAGTCTAAATAATTTCTTAGTCACGTAATCTTACTTTAGATGTACACTTGATGTTGTTGCAATTCCGACTCTTCTCTCGATGTCTTGAAGCAAAACATGGCCATTCATCACTGTGTAGTCTAGCGGTCGCCTATTCTTCTATTTACTTGCTTACAGTTTGCTCAATACAGTACGGAGCTAAATTAGTGATTCCTCTGTCGTCTTTCCACTACTTCCCAATACTCTGTTAACTCTCCATTATCTCTAGTTACTGATCATTTTTAAAGATTTTCAAGAAATTATTAAGTACTAAGAACTTTCTTTTCTAAGAAAAGCCCGAGTAACAGGAATTCTATGCATTGTTACAAATTGAAACTTATCTATATTTCACAAACTTTGCCTTGCATTGTTGGTCATGAGATGTATATTGTTGGCCCGTGCAGAGTGTTCGTGATTTGCGTGTTGATATCATTGTTGACAAGTATTATTGCACAAACTTTGCGTTTCATTCATGAGATATTTCTCAATAATATGCCTTGCCATAACCATGATTTCTCATTATCGATTTTTTTATCAATTATTATTATTTTTTCGAAATCTGAGGCAGACAGTGACCTTCCTCATGCTTTGAAG
This sequence comes from Rhysida immarginata, assembly GCA_023313115.1. Taxonomy (NCBI): domain Eukaryota; kingdom Metazoa; phylum Arthropoda; class Chilopoda; order Scolopendromorpha; family Scolopendridae; genus Rhysida; species Rhysida immarginata. The sequence continues at coordinate 1,206,567 of JAHWFO010117657.1, read as the reverse complement.
GTCAAGTACGCAAAATTTCATCAAGATCGGAATATAACTGTAGATTTCAATACCCACGAACAAACATCCTTCTTTATATATATAGATAGAAGATAGATAGAAGATTACAATTAATATTTACAAGGGGTCTTTCATTATTGCATTAAAAAATAATTAATTTTGTTTTAAAATTACCTGTCGATTAAATTTGTTTCACCATTTATTCATATAAAATTTTCATTGTTTATTATTAAAAATTGCTTCAGCGATCTCAAGCAACACCACGTCTACTCAAAGCCTGACCGAGTAAACATCATACATTGTTACATCATCTACATTAGGGTATTGTTAATCATTTTTCTACCAATAATAAGCCCGAAATTGTCTCTACCGTAGGTGATGTAACAATGTATGATTTTTCCGTGAGCAGGATTTCTCTCTAGACGGTAATGTCTCAAGTCATAGCCTACAATGATAAGAGAAAAACTATGACTATTGTTGGCTATGCTCAAGCAAAGCTAAAGAAGAAAAGCTAACACCCCCTCCCCCATGATTTGAATGAACTGCCTTGGCCGACTATACATTCGTACTAAATGCAGTATTTTTCATTTGTTTCTGTACGTAATGTCGTCAATGATTTCCTCTCAAATTGTAATCAGGGTTCGAATTTCGATTGTGCTTTATTCTTCTTTCCTTTTTATTGAATTATCCATAACAGATGTTGAAGCGAGCGTTGCCGTCATGTTCATTAAATTTACTATGAAGGAAATGGTGGATACCCAAGAAGATGCAACATCGTACTAGCTCAACGCGCTAAGCTAGCTTAAGAAACTGGCCTGGCTACGTCAGCTCATGTGAAACATGAGCTAGCTTATGATAGGCCAGCTTTGTTCGCCCTATTGTTCAGGCTAGCTGGGATATAAGGGCTATATCAGAGTTCATCTCATAGAAATGATCTACTTTTAATGCTCAATTATTCTATAAATTTACTAGCAGATGACCCGGCGTTGCCCGGGATAATTACACTTATAGGTAAACAGGACAGTCTCAAAAAAGTTAAATTATAATTCCAAATTAGTTAAATAATAACTCAATCAATAAAACACAGAGCGAAGGGACTATCCATTCTATGAAAAATCCGAAAAACAGGATTTCTAGGTGATATATCGGTACTTTATTTAAACTCTTCCTGAGTTGCCTCAGATTAAAACAATGTCTATCTTCACCATTTGGGAACATCTGGTTACTTTGCACCCAATTTTTTCTTGTCCTTGACGTAGAAGCTGGTATGCAAAACTCTTGCTCTATTCAAAACTCCCATTGTTCAAATGTTTCCAATGCCGGTATAGCCTTTTCTGTTTTAGCTGCAGTTTCTCTGACCAATATTCGTTCTTTGTCTTTCCTTTCCAGAAATTGACATATAAATTTTTGCCAGCCGTCTGGACGCTTGATAGGGAGCTCAAGGGAGACACGTATGACTCCTTTGCCTCCTCAATAGACGCTGCCTTATGAATGTCCTGTCACTGCATCATCATTTTACAGTATTGGCAAGACAGAAATATGGTGGTTAACACTCAAGATTTACATGTTTATATATGTTGGGACCAAAGTAAAAATTTATATAGGGGAAAAAAATTGTAATATTATTTTTCATTATAACAAAATAAATAATTAGAGAGCTTCAATTGCATTACAAAATAAACTTCAAAACCAAGTTTTAATAAATTAAATTTACCTAGCGCACCTTTGATCTCATTTAATTTTCTTTAACATAATTGTTACCGGCCCAAATCTGAATAATATAAATCATTTTTCTAATTTTAAGGAAGCAAAACGTTCGTTTATTTTAACTAGAGACGGAGTTGAAAGTTAACTTTACACATTATTAAGTAGCGGAAGAATGAAGCTACTTATTGTTTTCACAATGTCCGTCTGTCTGTCCATCCGTCCGTCCGTCCCCTTCATAATTTCCGCATTTTTTGAGGAAGAAGGTTGAAATTCAGAATGTAGCTTGCTATGGGCATGTGCACCTTCACTATTTAATTTGGTTTTGATTGGCCCATTGGGGTCGGAGTTTCGGGGGCGGAAATTAGAGGGGACCAAAAGGTCTACGCGTATTTATGGATATAAAGGAATGAAATATGGAATGCAGATTCCTCTAAGAAAGATCAACATTACTGTAAAGTTTGGGCAAAATCGTCCCAATAGGGTCGGAGTTGTGGGGGTGGTAATCACTTGGTCTTAAGAAATTTATGGCAACATATAGGGCGTGATATATCATTCGATCGAAAATGATGAGAGAAGAAAGATAGGGTTCTTTTATATTTTCCAAATACAAGGTTCGAGAAAATCAATTTTTGATTAAAAAAAAATGGGGGGGGGGGTAAAAAGTGCAGACGAAGGAATAAAGAAAAATAGATGAACTCAGGGCTTCCGCTACTTTCCTATACCTTCCTCGGGAGGCTTAATTTCTTGTTAAGTAACGGAAGAATGGAGCTATTTATTGTTTTCACAATGTCCGTCAGTCCGTCCCCTTCATAATTTCCGCATTTTTTGACGTAGAAGGTTGAAATTCCTAATGTAGCTTACTATGGGTATGTACACCTTCGCTATTTAATTTGGTTTTGATTGGCCCACTGGGCTTGGAGTTTCGGGGGCAGAAATTAGAGAGGACCAAAAGGTCTACGCGTATTTATACATAAAAAGGAGTGAAATTTGGTATGCAGATTCCTCTAAGCAAGATCAACATTACTGTAAAGTTTGGGCAAAATTATCCCAATAGAGTCCGAGTTGTGGGGGTGGCAATCACTTGATCTTAAGAAATTTATGTCAACATATAGGATGTGATATATCATTCGATCGAAAATGATGAGAAAGGAAAGAGATAGGGTTCTTTTATATTTTCTAAATACAAGGTTCAAGAAAATCAATTTTTGATTAAAAAAAATGGGGGGTTAAGAAGTGCAGATGAAGGAATAAAAAAATAGATGATTGATTTTGTTAGAAATTTTGGCTAACAGCAAATAAGTCAAATAAATCAACTTCGAGTCAAGTGCGGTACACTGAGGCGCAAAAAGCAGCAGCAAAGACAGTATCAACAGCTAAAGCCAAGGCCTGGAAGAAGTTCGGGGAGAAATTGGAGGCAGACTATGGTTCGGCCAACAATATATTCTGTCAGACCGTGCGCCGCCTCCGTAGAAAGAAGTCTCCTTCATCACAAACTAGTAAGAGTTCAGATGGGAGGCTTCTGAAAACGGAGAAGAGCATGTTGCCTAGGTGGAAGGAATACCTTGCATCTCTTCTTAATCCGGTGACAGCAACAACTGAGGCACATGAGGTGCACTTTGCAGCGGAGAATAGTCACGGTAGTATCACTGAAGCAGAAGTCAGATGGGCAATTAAGTCCCTGAAGACTGGCAAAGCTGCAAGTGATGATGAAATCCGGTCCTAGATGTTAAAGACCTTAAATCAGGATGGTATCCTGTGGCTGACTCGAGTCTGTCAGGTTGCTTGGATATCTGGACAGGCCCCTAAGCAATGGTAGACACGAGTTGTGATCCATATCTTCAAAGAGGGAGATCAGTAAGATTGCAACAACTATCGAGGCATCTCTTTGCTCAGCATTCCTGGGAAAGTGTACGCTAAGTGTCTGGAGAAGAGAAGTCGGGAAATAGTCGTTAGATAAATTATAGATAGAGTGCACAGCAGCATAATAAGGGAGTCTTTAGGTTTTTGAGCCACTACTTCTCCTCGTTGAGAGATCTCAGTTGCGCTGGTATGGCCACGTGATACGGATGCCACAAACTAGTCTTCCTAGGCAGTTGTTATTTTCCAAGCCGGTGGGTAAGAGATCAAGGGGTCGGCCTAGAACCAGGTGGCTAGACTACATGTGGAGAATCTGGGTTCGAGTCGCTTGGATATTACCAGGGAGGACATGCGCCTGATGGCGGAAGATCGACCCCCCCGATGCTGCCCCCGCGACCCTAACGAATAAGCGCGTTTGGTAAGTAATTAAGTAAGAAATTTTGGCGTCGACTAATAAGGTCATTTTGTGCCTTTTACACGAATTTTATCTGTACGCAGCCCGGGACAAACACAAACATCCATGCCCATGGCGGAATTCGAACCCACGACCAGATGGCCTCGAGAACTAGAAAGTCTACGCCCTAGCCCTCTCGGCCGCCTAAAAAAAAATAGATGAACTCAGGGGCTTCCGCTACTTTCCTATACCTTCCTCGGGAGGCTTAATTTCTTGTTGCATTTTGGATCACCATTTGCAGCACTATTTACCAACACTTCCTAGAAAGAAAGCCAAACAACTGAAACGTCATACACTGTTACATAATCCTATTTCGATCATTGTTAAACTTATTTCTACCAAAAATAAGCGCTAAATTTGGTCGACTTAATGTTGGCTGAGCCGAGTACAGTACGTAGAAAAGTCAAAAGATGGCGCTTCCTTTAGTTGATTTTTAAAAAGCGCTCACTTTAAAAAAAAAAAAAAAGAAAAAGTAGTTTCAATCTTCACGGCTTAGTACACCAAGAAACCAATAGATATCGCCGTTTTTTTTTTAATAGTCCTTTACACAGTATTTGCGGAAGTTTAGGTTAGCTTACATAGACAGATATTACATAAGATGTAGATAGACGATTACGAATCTTTACGAATGCAAACCAACGTTGAATTTACTTGGCTAGAATATTCGGAATTACTGATTTTACTTTATGATTTGGGCACGTACTTATTATATTTTGAATTGTTTTTGTTTAGGAATAAAAATGCCTAGAAAACGGCTGAGTCTTTCTCAATAGACTAACTAGCACTGCTAAAAGACTGAAGACTTTGCGATCTCAAGAATCCAATGAAGTTCGTGAGGGGAGACTTGCTGCAGCTCGAGAACGTCAGGCTTTAACTCGCTCTTTGTAAAATCCTTAAGAAAGCTAGACGCGACGTAACTCGGATTGAGAGCGTTATGTATTATCTCGCTCCTCTGAAACCATCACTCAAAAGGAATTCCGCATAAGTTCGCAGCGGGTTCGCAGAGCTACTTCACGGTCTCTCGAAAGCAGTGACCAACAGGTAGTGCGACTGAGCGCTTATCGAGAGCGCCATTCATTATCTCCTGCCTCAGAAACGTTTACGCAGCGTCAGGAGCGCTGAAGTTAATGATCGAGATCGTCTCAATATTGCTAGAGTTATGCTTTTAGACTTAGCTAGGGTGAGTTACGAACGCACGCTTCAAGATCATGAGGATTTTACAGTGAGTGAAAGGGAGAGTAGATGGAATACGGCAGGCAGAGACAGAAGAACAGCGCCAAGCTCGCCTAGCCGCTGATCGTTTTCGACACACGCTAAATAGAAATGTTAATGTCGTCATAAGTGTCAGGTGAATCTCTAGAAATAATTGCGAGGAAAGCCGAACTTCTTTGGGTTGATAAAGAAAGAGGAGCATTTACATAAAATCTTATGATTGATGGTAAGCCACATTTTGCTTCACCTGGTGGAATGGTCTTAAATTGTACATTTTGTGATGGTCTAAAATAGCAAAGAGCAACGGCTGGAATGTGTTACTCGAGAGGAAAACTGCATATAGAAATTTTTCAGAACTCCCCTGACATTTTAAAATCTCTGCTGAATGTTGATCATCCACAATCAAAGCCCTTTTTGGATAAAGCCCGTGCGTATAATAATGCGTTTAAAATGGCATCTTTTGGCGCGAAACAAGAAAGCAAGGAAAAATCCATGCCTACCTTTAAGGTTCCAGGCCAGGTTTACCACTTATGGGTTCTTTGCTGCCTTGCATTATGAACCCAAGTTTCTTCAGATATATTTTGATTCTAATTATGAAGCACAGGTAAATATTAGAAACAACACCTTTCCACAATTAACAATGATGTGATTGCTGTGCTGCATCAAGTGAATCCATAGTTTATAACTCTGCAGATTTAAACGACCCGCAGATAAACGACCTGCTGCTGGACATAGCGGCAGGTACAATGTTCCTGTCACAAATGAAGTTGCAGCTGTTTTGGTTGATCAGAAATATCAGCGACGTGATATAGTACTGCGCACTCAAGACGATCGTCTTCAACGCATTTATGAGACACCTCGGTCTTACAACGCCCTACAATACTTCTTAATTTATTGCCAATTTTGATTGTATCAAATCATCCCTACCGTAAGTGTCGAATATAAGCAAAAAAATATCATCACAACAATTTTATATTCACCTGTTGCACATGGACGAAATCGTCTTGTCTACTTGCAAAGATTTCGTGGACTGTTTAGCCAGTTTTTCATCGATATGTACGCCAAAATAGAGGCAGAGCGCTTAGTGAAAATAGGCAACAACCAGAGACGATATCGACTTGCGGGACGATATGCAACAGGATGACAGCACGGAAAACTTAGGCCAATTAGTGTTCTTTCCATGCAGTTTTAACGGTGACCCACGCTATAAGCACGAGTGTACGCAGGACGCTTTCTGTTATATCCGAAAATACGGAAGGCCTGATCTTTTTATTACATTCACAACAAATCCAAAGTGGAACGAAATCACTTAGGTAGGGGCTAAATAATAGTGGTGTCAAATTTAAATTTTTAACCTCGAATTTTGCACCTTGCAACCGTTACAGGTCAATAAAAATATCCAATTGTATAATTGTAGAGCTCAAAACGCTTATTTTAACAAAAAAAAACATTGAAAATGTGGGTTAAAGGGAAAGTTAGACTAGAAGTCGTCGAAACAACAATATCGGCATATACCCCTATATAATACCTCTATAAAATTCACATGTTTGAACTGGAAAAGGACAGAAGCCGCGAAATTTTGCGTTTGCCCTATAGCGGTGCTTGACAGAATCTTTCCTGTCCAAGATTGTTTTTAGTGATAAGGTAACATTTTGTGTATCTGGGAAAGTTAATAGACACAATTGCAGGATATGGGAATCAGAAAATTCACGTGGTACACGGGAACATAAGCGGGACAAAGAGAAAATGAACATTTGGTGCGCACTATCGCGAACGAAGGTGATAGGATTGTTCTTCTTCGTTGAGCAAACAGTGAGCAACACTAATTACCTAGAAATGCTAGAAAATACCGCATTACAATTGTGAGGTTCCTGGGGATAATTATGGAAATAAGTGGTCGAATGAATAATTAATTATTTATAAAAGACTGCGCCAGTGGATTATACTTTCCACAAAGTGTTTATGATAATTTTAAAGTTTATCCCATTCACACAAACTAGTTTCTTCCCCCTTAAACAGGCCCGGCCAAGTGAGGAGAAAATCAAAGTACTTGAGGCAGTGGTTTAACATATAAAATAGAATATTTATTTGGAACATTCAACAATTGTATAAAACAGATTTTGAGGTAATGAGAAATAAAATTTAATCAATGATATGTAAAACAATGTATAGATTAGATGTCTCTAGAACGATTCAGTTTGTAAAAAGGAAAGACTTTGTATTTTATTGTAATGAACAAATAATTTGTATCTCAGAAATAAATGATAGAATATCAGAATTGACTTATGATGTTTGTAATAAATGTAATTATAATTCTTTAAGACAAGAATAGAATTCGGAAATACTAACGATCAATTTTATAGAATTAAAAATATTCTCAAACGACTTGTA
>JAHWFO010117657.1:1157347-1198936 GCA_023313115.1 Rhysida immarginata | reverse complement strand
CATCTGAATTCATTTGAATTTCAGATAGAGGCCGAATTGGAATATAATAAAAACGTGAGTAGGTGAATCGCACACCCGGTTCTCTTAAAATCAAAGCTTCTACTCACGATTCTTTACTCTGGAACTACTGACAAAACAGATCCAGTTTCCTTAACCAATCAAATGTTCGAATACACACTAGACAACCACCAAAAGGTGATTCTTCAACCAATCAAGAACTTGGTAACATTTTCTAACTTATTTGAAAATCTATCACTCACGTGACAATTAGTCACATCTTCATCGTTCAAGGTTCACTCTTGTTTGTTCTTAAAAACATTTTACCCTCCTAATCCCATCTCGGATTCGATCCTAGCAACTTTTCCAACTCTGCCAATACTCTTGGGTCCTTGAACATAAGTCAAACCAACCCTATTCTATAAGGTGTAAATTGAATCCTTGACAATCCCTTTGTTGTTGACAGCAATTCTGGCACCGTTTAAGGGCTTCTTAAAATCGAGCAGAAAAAAAAACATTTAAAATATTATTTATTATTTAATTCTTTACTGTCTCTGAATCCATTCTAAATCTTTCAAAAATGCTAAACTTACGATCCCATGAGCAATCCTAACATGAATAAATTATTAAATTTGCATAATTAACGTTAATAAATTCTAAATTCTAAAACTGGCTAATTACTCATTCTCGAAATCCTATGCAATCGTGGAGATACATCAGCCAAGAGTGTTTTTCTAATAGGACGGTGCACTACCCCATTATCACTCATTTTCCAGACAGATGGATAATGGATAATGACTCGATCTCTTGGCCACCAAATTTACCCCATAACCCCTATCGATATTTTCCTGTAGTAGTATATTAACGATAAGATTTACAGCAGGAATCGTCCAAGCCATATCATTCATTACCCAGGAGATGTTAAATGCCACTTGGAGAGAGATCGAGTGCTGCCCACAAAAAGAACTCAAATCGACTTAGTCTGATTCGTGGTGACATGAATTTAACTGCTATAAAACCTTTAATGAATTATTCTGAGAGTTAAGGTAAGGTATAGAGTTAGGATGAGAAATAGTATTTGAACGTTTATCTATTGGATAACGCGAGTCACATGTTAAAGTTTAACTTTAAGCTTCCCATCTTCCATTTTTAACAGATGGTTAATACGGACATACAGCCCCGTTTCAACGAACCGAGTTTATCTCGGTTCGGTTCGCGAAACCAGATCCGTAATGCCGTGGAACCGAAACTCCTTTCGTTCAAACCAGTTCTGAGAACTCATTTCATTGACATAAGGAAAGACTGATTTGGCTTCACAATTTTATTTTCCAAAATGGCAGCGCTGTGATTGGCTTGGCAATTCTACATAAAATATATAAATTATAATGCTGATAATAAAGGTAATGGGCTAATTTGTTGATTGGTAAGCAATAGATGTTTTAAACTCATAAATAGAGGAATATAAAAATTTCTACGCCTTAGTTGGGTATCCATATTGACAAAGCCAGAATGCACTGCATATTGCACTTTCAAACAATGCCACAATCTGGACAAACGAGATAGAAACTCGGTTCGTGGAACTAGAATGGAATCCTAAAACTAGATCCGTGAATCTAGTTTGTCAAATCGAGCTTCACGAATCGAAAATTTTTAGTGGAAACGGAGTATAAAGGTTTCTATTTTCATTGTTGCAAACCTGTAGAGACAGATTTTCTAGATATAACGTTAAGAACGTTTCTTATAACACATATAATTTATGCCCACTCTGCATAATAGCGTGAGGTGTGCACTTCTAATTTATTAAGGGGAATGCATTCGGTTTCTTCTTGTTTGGTTTTGATGTAGAAGGAGAAAATGGGAATATGGTACATTGACCGTTATTCTTCCACGTGATGGTTGCTTAAAACACATTGAAAACTCATTGGTTTTCATAAAGCATGTAAAAAATATTAATACTCGAATAACGAATTTTTAAATGAATTTTAAATGAATAAAGTTGGCTAGATAATAAATTTAATTGGACCAAATGAAATAATTTTAAAGCAATATAAACAAAACAAAAACCCTCTGTAAGTATCGAATATGCAATGAAGAGTTCACTATGAATTCACACAGAAAACGTGTTACACAAATCTATCTGCTCTATCCTATCTAGAGCTTCTAGGGCAGAGTTAAATTGTGCGATTAAAAATTAGATATATCGTAGTAGAATTTATGGTGATGAATATTTCATATGCAAGTGAGTAAGTAAACTTACAGTTGTTTAAAGCAGTTAATTTTAAAAGGAAAGACAGAATACAACTTGACAGCACTCCAGCCAACCAGATAATGCGAAGGTGGCGATTCACTCGCCAGTAATTCCTCAAACGGTGATGAGGAAGCAGCCTGTGTTTGAATATTTCTACTACAAACCATATGGCAGATACCCTGGTAACCGATAATAGCCGCTGACTGTCGTTATCCCGTTCTATCCTTTACAGGGTGGTTCTAAAATGGTGAATCAAAAGTTTACCTAGCGCTGTTCTGTGGGTCAAAATGAACAAAGTTCCTCGTGCAAAAAGTCGAAATGCCAACCCTTATACCACTAAAGACCTCGCGAAGTGTGTTAAAACCTCGCGCAATTTTGCCATATTCTGTCATCGTACCGAAGAAAATCAATTTTTTCTTTTGTCATCGAAAGTTTCCATCGTTACCTTTGTGGAAATTAAATGCGCCATATTCCTTCACGAAATGCTCTTCGTGCTGGATAATCTCCAGGTAGCAGTGATTGCACTCGCTGAATGCGGAACGGGTGTTGGAGATTATTATGCAGACTCCTCCATATCGCTGCCTGAGAAACGCCAAATCAACGAGCTACTGTGCGAATACTCGTCGAAGTGTCCTCGGCCTCATTGTCAAGAACTTAATCCAGTACAGCGGGATGGACAGTTCCAAATTCCCTCAGATTACGATCAAGTTGTAGAAAAACACCATACTCTGGATTCCTGCAATATGGGAAACGCTGTCGATATTGACCAGTTGCTGCACGAACATTGCCATTACACGCTCCTAAAATTAGGTGGAAGTCACAGTAGTGTTCTGCGTTTGTGTATGATATTGCACAATTGAAAGAATGAGTTCCCAATACGTGCCGCTGCAAGGTCTTGCCTAACAAGCGCACTCAAATACAAACCTAGCGTCAATAAACTTCGGACACCAAGTAATTTGGCTAAAAACACAATGAAAAGTGCATACAGAGGATTTCAGGCTAATGAAAATAGATTTACTGAGTATATGTAACAATATCAACATCGATTTAGAATCGATTTAATGGTGTGAAATAATTTATTCAAATTTATGTAAAATTGCGTTGTCAATAGGTTTCAAAGAACTTCGTACACAAAGGATTGCCAGCATATAAAACTTTCCTGAAGGCTGTAGAAACGCCCAGAATGCTTTGCATCAGGCTTTAAAAGCACCGTCCACGCGACAAAGCACAGTATTCGTGTTGTTTTGAACCATGGGACGTGGTAAGCCAGTGGAAACGTGTATACAGCAAAAAATTATACAGCAGTTCCAGAATAACAAATCCCAGCGAGCTGTTGCCCATGAATTATCAGTTCCACTCTCTACTGTTAATGGGATTATCAAGCGTTTCAAAGAAATCGGGAAAACAGAACCAGGACTGCACCAGGCAAGCAGCGATTATTGAATGTTAGGGACCTACGAGTATTTCGACGTTACATTGTGAAAAACAGGCATGTCTGATAAGTGAAATGACTGTTTGGGCTCGAGAATATTTTCATATACCCATATCCGAAAGCACAGTCCGCCGTTACATCAGAAGATGCAACTATTACTTATACGCTACAAAGAGGAAGCCATTTATGAGCACTGTAGCTAAGCGTCGTCGGGTAGAATGGGCCAGAGCCCATCTAAAGTGGACCCTTGCTCAGTGGAATAGTGTTCTGTGGTCCGACGAGTCCACCTTTGCAGTAATGTATGGCAACAACGGTCACAAGGTGCTAAGGACCAAGCACGAAAGTAATCATCCCGACTGTTACCAGAGGAACGTTCAGAAGCCTGCATCGCTGATGGTGTGGGGCTGCATGAGTGCAGCCGGGACAGGATCGCTTCACTTTTGCGAGGGCACTATTAACTCTGCTGCCTATATAAACATTCTTCAACAGCATCTGCGTCCATCCCGCCAAAAGTTTTTCAATAGAAGACCAAGCATCTTTCAGCAGGACAACGCGAAGCCTCATGCTGCTCGGAACACCAAGGCTTGGCTACAACAGCAGCGTTTCAGGGTGCTTGACTGGCCTGTCTGCAGCCCAGATCTGTCACCCATTGAAAATGTATGGCGCATTTTAAAGCGAAAAGTCAGACAGCGGAAGCCTCGAACACTGCAGCAGTTGCGGGCGTGTATTTCCGAAGAGTGGGACAAAATTCCAGTGGAAACAACGAATTAGTTAGTCTCCAGCATGCCTCAACGACTTCGGAGCGTCATTCGTCGGAAAGGTGACGCCCCTCAGTGGTAATGTGCAATAAACGGTACGGTGTACGAAGTTCATTGCAACGTGTTGAAAACGGAACATTACAAAAAGTCGTTTATTTAATTTTCTCGTTTTCTTTTTTATGTTAAAATGCTATATCACAGTTGTACTAAAGCTCTGTGCACTCAATAAAGTAATTTTCATTTGTTTACAATTAGTTTCGTTGTACTTATCCAAAATTCTGTAAGTGTCCGAAGTTCATTGACGCTAGGGTTGTACTTTTCTCCACTGCCTGGTATTTAAATACCGGGTACGTCACAGCTGGACGACAGTCAACTGGACGATAGTCAACTAGGCGATGTCAACTGGACGAAAACCAAGTGGGCGACGGTAAAACTGGACATAACCAAGTGGACGACGATAATTTTATAATTTAAAAAAATAAGCCAACTAAAAATACCAACTTTATTTTGCCGTCCGTTTTAATTGTAATTCTTAGTATTTTTAATTTTAACATTGATGTATTTAAATGCAAACAAATATATTTATTTATCGGTCATAATAACGTTTAAGTAATTTTTTAAACTTTATAAATCCTTCAATGAAAAAATTCCTAATGAAAACGTATCTGATATTTCAAATCTCTTTGCAGATTAGAGGTTCCCTCCGATTTTGGTACTTAATTCTGTATATTTATTTTAGATGAATCCTATTTCAAGTCAGAAACGAGGACAAATATCCTTGAAATAAAATATTTATTTAAAAACAACATAATAAAATGTCATGTTGCATTAGTTCATAGATATTAATATGTAATAATAAAAATATAATAAATAAATTATAATAAAATTAACTTTGTGAAATTTGAAGTTTTAAAATATTTCTGTCGTCCAAATGTCCATAAAAACAGAATGGCTTTTTTTTTTAAGTTATAAAATTTTCGTCGTCCACTTGGTTATCGTCCAGCTTTACCGTCGCCCACTTGGTTTTCGTCCAGTAGACTATCGTCCACTTGACCAGCGCCTAGTTGCACTCGTCCAGTTGACGTGTTCCCTTAAATACCCCATTAAGCGAGTCTTAATCAAGGTTGGGGGGTGTTAATTAAACACTTTAATTGTACAAAGCAACGGCGGGATGTTTTCTTTTCTCGTCACTTTCTTGCTCCCACATTCATAATGGACTCGGCCTGCTCATTTCTTGGGATGACGACGAAACATCACGAGGTTTTAATAAATTTCGCGGGGTGTTTAGGGGATAAGGGTTGAGATTTCAACATTTTGCATGAAAAAACTTTATGTTCATTTTGACCCACAGAACAGTGCTAGATATTTTTCACTCACCAATTTAGAATCACCCAGTATAGGTCAGTGCACGAGGATAAAACGGGAAACCATAAATTAGGATATTTATGTAAAAGTATAAAAATTCTAAAAATTATAATAATTATAAAAAATAAGTCCCAAACCACCTATGAGTATTATGTGACCACGAGATATGTTCCATTTTACACCATTGTTGCAATATGGCTCCCATTTGTTGAGTTCATAAATTGTACCCCAATCCTTTAGGGTTTATGTTGTTACATCTAAACGCCATGGGAAAAAAGATTGAATACAGCAGTTCATATCATCCGGTTGATAGGGTATATCTCCGTGACGATTACTCCAATATTGAAAATTTTGAAGTAATCGTGCAATTATTATTGAGTCTGCTATACGTTCTATTGAAATAGGCTCCCATGTAAGGAGATAGTGAATATCAATTATTGAAAATCATGTTCGATATTATTCCTCCGAATATTCACCACTGGTCAATACAAAAAAAAAAGTTTCTTAATTTTATTTGTATTATTAAACTGTTTTGGTTCCATTTTGCTATGACTCACCATTTTCGAGATATACAGGGTGATTCAAAATGATGCCCGACATTTCAAAATTTTACTATGCATTTATTTTATAACAAACTAACCAGACTGGGTTTAAAATGCAAGAAAACTCAAATATTTTTAAACTTCCCGCAATTGGAGGGTGTGGTATGATCAATTTCTGGAAACTGGATGTCTTTGTAAACGTAAAAGCACGGAAAGGACACGTGAAAGTGAAGAAAAAGTGGAAGCAATAAAGGCACGTACACCCGCAACCCGCAGAAATCAACTCGTAAAGCCTCAACTTCTACAAACAACTGTGTGGCGCGTGTTGAGGAGACGAGAGAATTCGTAATGCTCTCGGACGAGTAACAGCAAACATGCTGAAAGGAGTGTAGGATGAGATCAGTATTGCTAGAGTAAATAACTTTTTTAAAACGCTTGTCCTTGTTTTCATTGTTTTGCGCTTTGTTTAACTTTTTCCAACAAAGGACAAGCGCTTTAAAAAAGTTACTAAATCTGGCAACACTGTACGAGATTGACTATCGTCTTGACATTGGGTGACTCGAGGGAGTCGCATAGAACATTTGTAATGCTAGAATCAATAAGTATTTGAGTTTTCCAGCATTTTTAACCCGGTCTGGTTAGTTTGTTATAAAATAAATGTATAGCAAAATTTTGAAATGCCGACACATTTTGAATCTCCGTATATTCTGGAAATTACAGTTTCGGCCGATATCTCGCAAAAATTGGATTCGATATTCGTAATCGGCATTCATGTCATGTATCATATACCTTGCACCTTAGAAAAAAAAAAAGTGCGAACAGACGAAAATATAGAATTCAGTAAAAATATTTTTAAACTCGTTGAATATAAGAAAAAAAAACTGGCGTGGAACGGCCTGCATATGAAGGAATTATTGTTTGTTTCGTTAGATTTTATGGGCGAGTCAACAGCTAGATTATTTTGCGCCCTTTCACACGACTGAAATCTGCACACAATCCAATAATTCAAATTGATTATTTTCTTTAAGGCATTCCAGCGATAAACACAAACATCCATGCCCACGGAATCGGGTTATTTATGGGAGGAATAACTGTGACAGCAGTTCACTAAATAGACGAAACTAAAATGGAATCATAAAATGAAAGAGGATAGTATAGTTAGTTATGGTATCGGTACAGAGAAGAATAGAAATAGAATCAACTAAAAACTGAGGGGTAAATGGGTACAGATAAAAAATCTTGACAATTTATGACATTGAGTCAATTAACATAATCAAAATGACTGAGTACGAAGAGCTATAATTTTACCTAATGAATTCCTGGTTATTACCTTACCGCCAAATGACCAGGCGTTCCTAGGACCGAATTTGACTTTAGCGGCGTTCAAAAGTTGGAATCTGGACGCTAAGATCTTCTACTAAAACAAGTGACGAGCCACACAGTTTTCTACGGTTTTTCAAGATGAGTTATTTAAGAAGGGATGCGAGTTGAAATATGTAGTGCGATGTCTCGAAGAAAAACGAACTCAGTTTATATATAGCGGAGAAATCGAAAGAGTTCAGCTTATTATCTAACCTCGAAGAAAGTAGCTCCAAACACTTAAGTCCTCCGAAGAATCCTCAGATAAATTGAATAATCTAACATTATTCCGACGAGTATACTGCTCGAGATCGTTAATATGAGCTTTGAGTTGGACAATTTGCAAATTGAGTTCAGAAACAGGCGTGAAGTCGGCAGCAATGAAACGTGAGTTAACAAGATCCGTGGACGAGTCAATTCTAGTCAGGCGGGAGTCGTTCTCGTTCAGTTGGACTCGGTTTGAGCAATTCGAGTTGAAGTTCGAAAAAAGCAGAGTCCAATTTATCGGTAAATTTCTGTAGGATTCGGACCGCTAAAATGTCAAGCGTGGAAGTTCTCGAAATATTTTTGAATGTTTCGTTTCATTGCAACTCCAATAGAATCTTCGGAAAGAACTCGAGTCAGGAGAGTCTACAGCCGTGGAACGGGTTGAAGGGTTTCGATCTAAGAGTTTTATCTTTTTATAATAAATCGGTTGAATCTTAGCAAATATTCAAAGAAATGATTATTAATATTCTGCAGCTGTAGCACCGAGCACAGAAAAGGAACCAATAAGACTACATACCAAGCAAAATTCGTGAGACCATTTTAAGATCTAAGAGTGCGACTTTGACTGCCATCATGATTGATTTTTTGCATTAAGTATTTTGTGTAAAGCTTTACTATAAACGTAAATGGTTTTCAGATCAGTTTCATATGTCTCCTAATGGCTAAAGATTATAGAAAAATTTAAACTTAGTGCTGGCCATTAAAACTGCAACAACGAAGGCGGTATCCGATCGATCCGAAATTTACACGATGCATATATCATTGGAAAGCACATACAAATGATTAGCACCATAGCACACTTTTTCAGCTTATGCGCCAACAGAGCCCTGTGCAAAGGGTAGAAGAGAGGGGAGAACAGGAGTGCGCTTCTGATTACAATCGTTTGCTCGTCGTTTCTCTGCTCAGAAATCTTCAATAAGCCATGCGGAGCGGACTCCAGCCGTCACACAAGATTTGCTACTTTGACCACGAGACAATTCCGGAATATCGATATAGCAGATTATTCTTTCGAGAATGTGATGCTTGTGTTGGACGAAAGACCTCGCAAATTGGATCGAAGGGTAAAGGAGGAACGAACTAACCGACATGAAGGATTTTAACGTCCGAATGAGTGCACGCATTCATGCCTATCAAAGAGCGTACAGCTAAATCGCGAGCTCTAGTTCAAGAATTAGAATATGTTGCTGCACAGCAGCTAGTCCACGGATGCTCCCTTCAATTTCGTGAAATTTTTGCAAGACTTTCTGCGGCTACCATTGGCTTTTCACCAATCCATAGCTGCAATGGTGCGTGCTAATTTGTGTAATAAATACGAAATGGAAAGACAGGCTTCGCCAAAAAAAAACTGCTTCTATATATTGCAAAATAATGAATGAATATTTAAACAAAATAGGTTTAAAACCTGGACATAGCAAAAATAAAACTAAGAAAATTGTCAGGCACAAATCCACATCGAAGTTCTTTAATGATTCGGCTGTATATTTCGGGAACTATGCCTCCATTATTCATTCGCTGACGAAAGAGATAGCCCTCGAAATGCATATCTGAATCATTAAAGAATTTATGGGAATTTGTGGTTTTATTTTTTTTTTTCGTTTTACTAGAGGCAATACTTATCTAGCAGGAATGGACTACAGCTGATGAAGTATTTATGAATTGCCAATTCGGTCCTGTATCTCACGAAATAAGAAATCATTGCATTCCAATCTAGCTCGCACTAATAACGCATTCCTAGTACACCCGAGATTTTAGAGTTTGTTTCCCTTTACCTCCACTCCAAAAAGCATAATTGAATAAGGCACGATTCGTTTCACAATGCTGGAGCGGCCATATTCAAGTTCATCCTTTGCCCTGTGTTCATCCATCATTTACATTGAACAGATCTGGTCCTTGAGCGCACAAAGAGTGGCACATTTTAGACCACCAGCGGTTACAGAAGATAGGAGTTTTGCTGCAGAAGATAGCAGGAAATTTGCTGCAATATCATTGGCCAGAAGTTAATTATTTAAGCTGCCTGTTCTCGACCTTAAGTCTTTTAAAATTTTGAGAAGAGAAATATATATGCAATCTATTTTAATTAAATTACTTAACTTATGAAGCATTTAAATTATCTGGAATAATTTGGAAGTAGGACCCGGATAGAATATAAAATAAAGATGTCAATTGAATATGAGAGCGAATAAGTAGTTTTATTGCTTGTCTTTACATAATGTTATGGAATTAGGCCAACATTTTCATAAATTAGGAACTGTTTTTAGAATAAAATAAAACATCGAGACTCTCGAAATATTTTCTAGAAGTGTCTGAAAGAAGAAAAAAAAGAAAATACATTAACTAGATTATAATTTTCATGCTAGTTGGATCTTATGTTGAATTATTGATCACGCTATTGAAATATTGTTCATTCATATAACGCTTATTGAGAAATGCCAGTTTATTAGTCCTGCTATCCAAACAGTTTCATTCGTAGTCATGGTTATTTGAAATGAAGAGGATAGGACTAGTTAAACATGAAAGAGAAGGGAGAGAGAATTCTTGCCTGTGACATGATTGGCCTCTTTGTCTGAAGAGAACCGTCGCACGAATGAATATTTATTCCATTAGTGTGATTATGATTTTACTACAAATAAAGCTTACTTTTCAGATGTCAAGTGATTCGAATATGTCCCTGATGACCTAAACATAATGGATACAAATTAACAAAAAATCGTCTTGCAATTGATAAAATCTTGCAGGAACGGCCTGAAAGAAAAGAGCATTCATTTAAAGCATCCCAAAAATATTAAAATATGTATAAGTAGCATTTTTAATATACTATAGCTAGTAAAAATATATACTACAGAGCCTAAGTATCCGAACAACGCTTAATGTTCACTCGCCATATTACGTGGCTATAAGCGAAGACCCGACTCAGAAAGCAGAGTTTGCTTTACTGTCACAAATCGTATGAAGAGTCAGTTTGAAATTAAAAAGATGACCATTTGGAAAATACTTATCCAGCTCTTTTTCACCCCAAGTCACTCAAATTACCTTGCAAACAACCCTTCTATGTTATCAATGCAAAACTGAAGCTGAGTACGTTATTACAATAGATTTATAGAAAGTTCCTCTTAAATTGACCACTTTTTATACATACACAGAATCTGCAAACACGTTAAAATTTTTGTTGGGCAAACACTTGTTGAAGCGGGGAGAATGTTGAAACGTGCGATTTATAAGGATAAATTATAAGAGCACTCACCATCGTGCTTAGTTTCATATTTATATGACTTAACACGGAACAAATAGTGGGAGGGGGGCGAACATCATATTGCATCTTAGCCTCAATTCAAATCGCATCACGGGCAAGACGTAACAATTTAAATGTGTTACAACAGTGGCAGCTGCAAAACGTTGAAAATGGAGCTGGATTTATGTTTACTAATAACTTATTATGGGAGTTAAGTCTACTGTAATAAATTAAAATTTAATATTTCACGGTCGTCCAGATTAAGATAATGCAATTTATATTTCAAATTATGCCAGTTTTTTCTTTTAATAGTAATTTTGAACTGAACTAATTCTCCTTTCTTATTTGCCCATATAACCAAACGAAAAGAGATATATATCATATTTCAAGCAGATTCAGATAATATGCCTAGGAGGAGGGTTTATAATAAAAATAAGGCGTTGCTTTCATGTGAAAAAAATAACCTATGTCTGGGGAGGTAGAGGACCCTATTACCACCTTCCCTGATATCTGATACTCATTATAAGCTGTAGCTAAAGTTATCTTGAATATTCACTGTTGATGTCTGGGGGCTCAAAACATTGTATTCTAATAAAAATTGAACTGAATTGTATTTTCTACCGAAGCAAGAAATCAAAAGATTTCAATGAAAGTTTGCTTAAATTTTAAAATTATATCACGTTCCATAAATTTTACATGATAATTATATCGTACACTTTATTTACCGATTAGAAAGGTTACCTTTGAGCCTCAAAAACAGTTTATTGGTGTCATAATGTTTCAGTTCTCGCATTCACTTGTCGGTTGGTTCGCCATTCAAGCTGCCATATCCAAGATCATGTTCTTCTTCTCCTTCCTCGGCGTCAACTTCGGACGAATTTTCCCATTCGCTGTGA
Organism: Rhysida immarginata; assembly: GCA_023313115.1. Classification (NCBI taxonomy): domain Eukaryota; kingdom Metazoa; phylum Arthropoda; class Chilopoda; order Scolopendromorpha; family Scolopendridae; genus Rhysida; species Rhysida immarginata. The sequence continues at coordinate 1,186,843 of JAHWFO010117657.1, read as the reverse complement.
TATTTCTGTTGATGCAGGTTGTACTCGCCTGTGGACGGCGTGTATTCAGGGTTAATAGCTTCCTTGGCGATTGGCATCGGATGCCTAATGACGGGCTTAGGGTTCCGAACAGCGACACAGCCTAGAGCAAATCCACCGAATAAGATGGTCAGCATTACGGCTCTGTGACCCAAGGTGAAGTCCTTCGACGAGTGAAACTCCCCTGCTGTCGTCGGGAAGTAGAAGGCATTTGAGAAAAAGGATTTTAAGAATTGAAACATTATTAGGAGTAAAGATTATTATTATGAGTAAAGACTAAGAATTTAGAGGTTAAGCCTAATAGAAATGAAAATAATCGAATTATGCTTTTGCTGCCTTCCAACAAGAAGAGCAATGTTTCAAATAAATAATGACAAAAGGTTTTTGCGCGAGCTATAATCCATGCTTCGTGCACATTCACGCAGTTAAACAAAGACCAGTTTTTCTAGCATTGTTGACAATAATTTTTTTACTCCTATTTAAACCTTAAAAATTATAAGCTTTTTAATGAGCTTTGTAATGGCACACAGGAAAAACGTAATAAATTGATTTTCTAGTAATTTAATTCTCATGAACAGAAGAGCATGAATCGGCAGCCATCCAACGTTGGATTCCGCACTTTTATTATGTTTTAATAAAAAAAGTTCAATAATGATATGGAGATTGGAGAAAAATCATTAATCTCTACACCAGGGTTGCCAATTTAGCTTAATTTTAGACGGGAATATTTATTGTTGGACATTGTTATAATAAAAACTAAACAATGCACAACAATTGAAACGTCGGCCATGAAATCTGCAAGATTGGCAACCCTGCTCTACACTATATCACATGGCTTGTTCCACGCCCTTCTAGAAACTACCAGGTCTGAACATGGAAAAGATAAAACCTTATTAAGTCTTTCCAGTTGGCTTTGGATGGTGCTATTACAGAAGTCAATTCAACGTCACAATCTTAGTGCTTCACCAATACATTATTGATGTCATGTTCAAGTTTCTAGGAGGCCGTGCTTGGTCGCACTATCTTACTACAGCCCAACAATTGACGGACCTCTCTGTTCACGTGTTTTTACAAACGTTCTTTAAAATTCTTGTGCAAAATTTCCAATCATGTCAAAAAGTCAACGAGCTCCCTGTAAATGTCGTCATTTCTAGTGTACTACGACACATCAACAAAATTAGGCAACAGCACTAAAGAAAAACTGGCACACTCGTCTGTTATTTTGTTGCTCGCCCATCGGAACATAGAATTGCACAATTACGACTGGCCACGGAATTCACGAGCTTGCGGCAGTATTCTGTAGACAGCGAACACCACACTTTTGTAGAGCGATCTACAATTACGCTATTTTCTGAGGTTCTGGGGGGCTCTGTGCTTGATGGCTCATTTCATGGGATCCCAGATGTGTTAGGTAACATTTAGATCTGATGATTCAGGTGAACGTATGAGTGTTGGAAAATTCAAATTTATCAGAATAAAAAGATGAACAGATAGCGTTCATCTGTCAGAGACATTTGTAAACTTACATTGAGTGCCAGCTGAACAGATCTCAAATTATTATGCAATCATTGATAGCCCCCTACCATTCTTTGTTGACATGTAGGTTTCCAAGGCTCCGTGAGGATTTCTATTCCAGAGCCCATGAGAGACGCAAAAATCTGTGTCGTACATCGAATTTTTAATATCTTTTAATTTATAGTAACACCTAAAAATAATGGCAATCAGTAAACAATTCCAGTTAAAATGACAAATACTGCTCCTATTGATAAAACGTAGTAAAAGTTCATGATTCACCGCGATCCTATGTGATATTTACTTAGGTTGGGTGGCGGATTTTGAAGCCCATATTATCAAGGGAACGTTGTATGTTCTACATGCTGGTGGATGCTGAGGCCTCAGTATTGAATTCCCGATGAGGCACCGTTATACGCTTATCGCATGAAACGATTCTTGCCAGCTGGAGTTTCATGTACGCTTTACCATGAAACGATTCTACCAGTGAAAACGGTAGCAGTGCTTTCTTAAGGAAGCAATTGCTATAATTCTTGTATTTATGGAATACTTTTGAAATGGTTGTATGGGAATCCATTCTCTTGAAAATCCATGCCTATATCTCCGAAATTATATGACCCAGAGCTCTAACAACTTTAGAGGCTGATAACCTACCATTCTTAGATTTATAAGTTTCCACACTTGTCTATTGCTTTATACAGAGTGTTTACTAAACATATGGCAAAATCCAAAGTTTGCTTCTTTGGGATATTATAAGAATCTTTTGTCCTTTGATGATTTTTCGGAATGCCGCTTTGTTTTGATAATTCTTGGCGATAAAGGTTTTTCGACAAAAACAGTTTTTATTAACTAAAGTTACGTGTAAAGCTTCTTAATCTACAGGATGATGAAAAAGCCAGTTCACCCAAAAACAATTAAATATATCGACATCAACTTTGCAGTAGTTATACTTTAATCAATGCGATACTGATTGAACCTACAGTAAATGTTCAAAGTGGCCGTCATGTTCCTGCTTCGGCACCTATTTTTAGAAACGCATTGCAGCATGTCTTCCGGAATGGCGCGGATTTCCGAGCGAATGTGGATTATAGGCATACACCCGACCTTTTAAAAAACCCCACAGGAAATAATTTGTGAAGACAGGTACACTGAACGAGGTGGCCAAATTTCTTTCGAAATTACTCTATCGTCATAAGTAGATTGCACATTCCATTGAGGACAGTGTGAGCTGTAGCTCCGTCCTGTTGATAATAACCTTGTCTGCATTCAATTTCATCTAACTGCTCTACAAATTGTTCAAATGTATTGCAATAATGTACCGCATTAACAGTGGTGCAACGCGTTTCCAAGAATATGTGCCGGCGCGTTCGTTTGTGCAAGCAAGAGAATGGCCCTTTGAATATTTAGTATAAGCTCAATCAGTGTCGCATTGATAGAGAACTTTCCAAGACGATGGATTGGAAGGAATGGGCCAATCCGTTGGCCCCCTCGCTCACCCGATGCCAAACCCTCTGGATTTTTTCTTCTGGGGATATGTGAAAGACCAACCGCTTTCAAACCAGTCAAAGACAAGTTTGTGAAAGAACCTTAAGGACCCAACTGCATAAAATTGAGATCTGGAGCCGCTTACCTCGCAAGCCAATCAGAATTGAACTGTAGACGACTGGAAATGTTCGATTTGGTCGGATGATTCAAAGTTTTGTCTTTATTCGGATCACGCTCGACGTCGTGTGCATAGAAGAAACAATGAGGCGTTTCACCTTGATTGTGTCCAAGATGTAGTGCTCTTTGGTGGCTCTGTGATGCTGTGGGCAAGTTTTCAGAACAATGAAAAGAGACTACTGGTTTTAATTAGCACCAGGCTTAACCAGCATCACTGTCGTGACATTCTGGATAGACAATTGCTGCATTTCATGGATCACATCAAGGATATCTATGACCTGGACGGTGACTACTCTTAAGACGATAACTGCAAGGTTCACAGGCTACACCTATGGTTCGACGAGCATGATCAGACCGTGCAGCACTTCGATTGGCCCGCCAAATTCCCAGATCTGAACCCAATAGAGAATTTATGGGACCACCTGAAGCAAAGTATTAAGCGGAAGAATCGCCATCCGACTAATTCGCCGACCTGCGGGATAAATTACGAGGGCGTTTTGAAAAGTAAGGCCTCTATGGCTGTAACTTTTTTATTTGTTAACCGATTTTCAAAATTCTTTTTGTGTCTTATACTCATATTTGTCCTCTATGTAATACCCTATTCACTTTTCGACATAGTCCCCATCCCTTTCCACGCATTGCGCCAACGCGTGACTAGTTGGGTGAACCCGTCGGAGAGGAATTTCGGAGTTGTTGTCGACACCAGGATTGAATGGCAGCGTTTACCTCCCGTCAGAAGAGGTGAAAGTGGCAAGGTGCAAAGTCTTTCATCTTTGAACTTCAGTCATTCATCTTTGAACTGTAGGCGCTGCAACGCTTCTGGTGTGTGGCGACTCGTGTGCGGGCGGACGTTATCGAAAATATAGTGTGGGGCCTAAGCCATACCTGGAAAACAGCCCCACAACATAATTCCTCTTCCGCCGAACTTCACTGTTGGGATGATACACTCAGGAAGGAGCCGTTCTCCAGGTAAACGCCACACCCAAACTCTGCCATCCGATCGAAACAATGTGAAGCGAGATTCATCGCTCCAGAGAACACGTTTCCAGTCCTCAACGGTCCAATCTTTGCGTTCCCTGGCCATTGCAGTCTGTTCGTTCTGTTCGCCGGTGTGACTAGCGGCTTGTGGGCTGCTGCTCTGCCCAGCATGTGGGCCCTCTTTTCGGAGGGTCTTGGTGGATACGTGACTTCCAGATGCCTGCTGGAATTCCCCGGCGATGGTGGTCATCGTTGAACGTCGGTTCTTCCGTATCTCCCGCTGCAGCACCCGACGGTCCCTGCGCGTGGACGACCAAGCCTTAGTGTATTCGTACAATGTCCATTCGTCCTGTACTTCTTCAGCACATACGCCACTGTTGATTTCGGGTGGTTCCGGCTGCTGGCAATCTCTCGTATGGATGCGCCTTGCAGCGACATTCCAACGAGGACACCTTTTTCGAACTGTCAGCTCCGCCTGTCGCGACATGATGCTTCAGTTAGAATCAATGGTGTTGTCTGATGACTATCTTTGCATTTCCATACAGTAGTGACCCGTGTGGTAGCGGAAAGGTCCATTTTTTGCCGGGGGGATGGGTGTCCAATTACTTACTTCCAATCAGTGTAGTTAACATCTTCCAATCATTGCTTAAATTATATGAAGTTTACATAATAAGAGTGGAGTTTAATTTAATCTTCGTTTATGATAATCTGGGGAAATGATCGCTTGGAATTAACGTCCCTTTCAACTAGTATGGTCATTCCAGGACAGCGTTAAGGGGCCACAAACTTTGCCTCGCAAAAATTCTTTAACGTGTAGCCGGTAAACCACTACTTGGGACAAACGGCTTTATTTCTCTTCCGAAGGAGGTGGGTGATCTCAGGATTTCCCCCTGAAAAATCTTCGTCGTCCTCGGCCGGGATCGAACCTGCACCATCGGGCATCAGAGGCGATTACGAAACCACTGAGCCACCGAGACTGATGACGATAAATTGATAATAATTTATGTATACGGATTTAATTTTACCGTTATCCAACAAATCGACATTAAAATTATAATATAGATAACTCTAGTTCTCTAGTTGTAGGTTCCTCCATTAATATAGTGAATAGGAAAATAAAATGGTAGTACAAGAAGGGAAATCGTCCCCCCCCCCCGTTTCTCTTGAGACGCGAGTGAGAGACAGAAACTTGGGGGGGGGGATGAAAAAAGTCACGTTGCAATGTTTAGAAGAGAAAGAGAAGCGATTGAGAGCGTGAAGAGAGAGGATGCTGCCATGGCCATGGATCACGCAATGTAACCTCTTGTGAACGATTAATACCAAGGCTTTTTCTACTACATGTATTTCATGAGAGAAGAATGGCTTGAAAATGAAGTTTACGAACATAATGTTTCGCTGTCAACGCACGATCCGATCGCGGAATATTTCTTATTCACGCTTTCCTTCTAACTGGATCGCTTGGAGTTCTAAAGAGTTTAATATTCGGATCATACGACTTATAACCCGTTTTGCAATTCGTCACAAAACGAGTTTTCATTTTTCACGGATTTTTGTGGAAAAGAACTTTAAAATACTGGAGAAAAAGTTCAGTCGGTAAGTAGAAAAGCTGTACTGATCCATAATGAGCGATAGAATTTCTCCCCACTAGTGTTCACAGCGCCGCTCTGTCGGCAAGAGAAATAAAATGTCCAAAGCTCTTAACACGGGACTTTTTAACCGAGGATTGAAAGAACTCGAGTGAGATTGTGTATGTGAGATTGATTGCAACATGAAATATTCAAGAACAGGGGCCTTGGACTCGAACCAGGGACTTTCGCACTACCCCATGCTGTAACCACTAATCCACCGTGGGCATGGAAGGTACCGCTATCAAACGTGTCTACGCTGGAGTGAAATAGCAAAATGGTAGTGTTTTATTAAACCTACGCGTTTCGAAATAACATTTCATCATCAGGGTAGGAAACGACTACAACTGAGTCAGCCCCCCGAGAGAATTAGGATCCTTGCTTACTGGTGGGCTATAAAGAAGCTTACAGGATTAGATAACTAATATAATAAACAAAATATAAACTCATCTCACATATGAGGTTGTTAGGAAGAACTCCCTCCCCGAAGTGGTAACACACGCAATATACAACCGGACAAAATGCAACTCCGGCATTAAACAGCATCCTACGACCACTCTGAAATACACGGCTTTCACGTATATTGGCCCTGAGATATCCAGAATTTCCCATGTTTTTCGTGACAAAAGCGTCAAGATAGCATTCAGGATAAAGAATAAATGTAAACATGCATTAAACCCGACGGAGACACGACCAGACCCGGACGACATCATTTTGGTTAGTAGGGTTTACAGACTCACATATGGAAGTTTTTATATCGGTTCGACAAAAAAGTCCTTCAAGGAATGCTTTAACGAGCATCGAAGGGCGTGGGTCAATGGAGATGGAAAATCGGCTTTCTCGGACCACCTTATCAAGAGGAAACACCCATTTGGACCCTTACACGAGATCATGACAGTTTGAAGTTCGAAAGAGACCCCAAGAGAATATTGACGTATGAGACACTGGAAATCAGGAAATACATCAAAACCGACAGTGTTAAGCTCCTGAATAATCAGACGAACTTCGAAAAAACCCTGTTCTGGACGCCGTGAACGACATCATAAACAGGAAAAAAAACTAACTCCCGAAATCGCATATAGACACTTGGCTTATAAGAGCCAACTTAATAACTTTGCATTTTTTATTTATTGCACTATTAATATCATTTGTACATGTTCTTTGTTATATTACTTATCCAATCCTGTAAGCTTCTTTGTAGCCCACCATATATTCGGTGGTGGGGACCTACTCGGAAACAGTCCTCTCAGTTACTCGATTTACTGAGGAATAGTTTTTCTTGATGTGCGTAAGGCCTTCGACCAAGTCTCGCACGACGCACTCATCTTCAAAATGATCAACTGTGGTTTTCCGGTTGAGCTCTGGTTCGCTCCTTTCTGTCACATAGATCCTATCGTGTCAAGGTTGGTAACTCCTTGTCTGACTCCTGCGACGTCAAGGCTGGCGTTCCCCAGGGCTCCGTTCTGGGGCCGGCGTTGTTAAATTTTTTCATCCATGATCTTCCGGAGTTTGCTAAGTGTATCCTATACTTTTTTGCTGATGATGTCGCCACCATGACAGCGCGAGGAACCCAGCCCATGATCAGTCATCATCAGTCTCTTACAAAAGGCCTTGCACCAGTGCGTAGATTGGTTCGACAAATGGCGGCTGAAGCTTACCGTTGACAAATGTTCATCACCCGGAAACGCAGGTATCCACCAGGACCCCTCGTCCTATATGGTTAGGAATTACAAATATTTTGGCGTTAAGTTTGATTTTAAATTAAACTGGAAGGACCACGTCCAATACGTCCTTAGAAAAAAGGAGTGGTGGGACAGGATCCTTTAAAGCTAGACGACTATACCAATGCTTAAATGAAAGCTTATACAAATTTAACAATCATGGTTAATGCTTTGAATTTTAATTAGAATTTAGTATAAGTAATAAGAACGAAAGTTGTATGCTTACTTTTGTTCAGATTACCACCAAAACGATAAACAGGAACCATGCGATCGCTTCTTTTCCAAATCCGTTGAAATAAAGAGGAAGCGAAAAGATAATAAATATGAACATAATATTACAAAAACTGACATTTTCGCAGCACCTAACATAGAAAATTTGCTGTAGTCTGTTTTACCTAACAGGTCCGTTCCCCTATATTTTGCTCAAGTCTAATATTTAATCATTTTTATTAAGTTTTTGTATTTATTTAATTATTACCGTGTCTTTTAATGAGTTTCCCCTCAATCTTTCAATCATCTCAAGACATTAAAACAATTGCAACAACGGAATATAAAAATGTTTTAAAAATAATACACACACAACTATGAATTAAAAAAAATCGCTACTGAATGTGTTAGTAAAATTTATATTATTTTATTATTGTTTTATCTTTTTGATGTTTCAAACAATTTTGCGTTTTGTAATTTTTTTTATTTTTTTAATATCTTAAATTTAATTTTAATTTTTAATTTTTTTATAATGGTTTTCAATTCGTTATATATCAACAAATTTGAGCTCCGTAAGCGTGTTCTAGCACCCAGGGTAGAAAATATCCAATTTTGCTATAGACACTAGGAAGTTCATATTGTCCGCAGAATCCCCAGGAAGTTATTCCGGCCAGTCTCCACATATCGTACCAATCCCTCCACACAAGCGGTCCTCCAGCATCTCCCTAGAATGAAACCAATCTGTATCAGAATATTACAATGATAACCTTTTTAAAGTGAATTAATTACATTAAATATAGATTCAACATCATTTAAGGACTCGGGAAATAATTGCAGTAAGATAGCGGATATTCACGAGATTAGGTTCCAGAACCCGCCGCCAATAAGAAGATTCGCAGATGTTAGGTAGCGTCATTAAAAATGGTAAGATGTGCTTATATCTATAGTTAAAGCCCTAAATATTACTCCAATCATGCTCCCAAACACTTTAATTTCATTTAAAATTTAGCTTAAAATATTATCTTTAAAAAAACAATTGTTTTCCCACCAAAAAAACCAAAACAAATTGTTTCCAAAAAACACACAGTAGAATCTTCATAACTAAAATTTTCTTACCACTTTTATACTTAAAGCATGAAAAATTATAAGTTACTACGAAAATTAAACAAACACTTCTGTAGAGTTTTTCGAGGATTTCGCGGATATGTGGAAAAATCGCGGAGACAAAGAAGTTGAGTTCCAATGAAATTTTCGCTGATCTGTGAATTTGCCAATCACGAAACGCGAATGGCCCAGACCTAACTATATAATGCCTAGCACGAAAGAAAATGCAAATTGACGCATGCTTAATATATGTTCTCATCGATATATAGCGTGTTTCAATGATCTAGTGTCGCCAAATGTAATGCATATGCGACAACAAAGCCCAAAAGAAACTTTTTTTCGGAGGCTGGTTATTTTCTTCGAAACAAAGCCTCGAGAAATCGAAGAGCCATAGAAAAGCTGAAAACAGCGATAAGACGGTTTCAATAGACCAACTCAAGCGGATTCTCCGCAAATGCAAGAATTTGATATAGAGAAAAAATGTAAATAATATACACATTTCAACAAAAGAAAAAAGTATATACAAATGGTAACACTAAATTCATACAGGCATCAAGCGATGAATGTAAGTCCTCTTTGTTTCGCATTTTTTTCATGAATCGTTTACGCATGCGCATTTTCTTCCGTGCCTGATAATATAGCCCAGAGAATCAAGTAAATTGCAAGCAAACTAAAAAGCCTATTGGTCAAATTGCAAACAAATATGGTGACGTACATTTCTGGCCATGAGGTTTCGATTTTTATAAATAAAACAAACTGGTTCAAAAATTCCCGATAGGGTGATATTTGATGCTAATGGTCGATTTAATGTGCATATTGGATTGGTAACTGTCGAATATAAAAAAGGCCACAAACCTCGCTACTTCTAGCGCCATTGCTGGAACGCATGAATGCAATGCTGTTTTAAAGGATTATCGGCGTTTGAAGTCCTAATGAAAGGAACTGCTCTCCGTCACCATCACAGGATCATGATTTAAAGTTTCAAAAAAACCGGAACAATGAAAGCGGAAAAGGGCTGTAAATCAATGAGAGGATATTTAGAAGATCATTTTCGACAGTCATGCCCACGACTATAACCAGTTTTTGATACCTTGTTATTTCTGGTTATGGGATAATTAAACTGGTTTATTGAAAAGAATTGGTTAATTTCTTTTTTATCTTTTGTGCTTTCAGGTGAAGTGCTAGCTTGTTTTTCAGGTGCGTTAGAAGTTGTACTTTGAGTTTTCAAGCCAAGAATTTCGCTAATTGCATCTCTCAGAGTGGTTTGAGAACTAGGTATTTTCAGCCTTATTTTCAAATGTCCTTCATGTGATCCAAATGCATCAAAATATTCTTCAACGAATAAACGCGTTACAGCAGGGAGATGGAGGACACTTACTGTAAACTCAATGAATGCAATTTTTCTGTAACATTTTTACGTCACTGATCGAGATATTGAAGCCTATGAACAGCTAAACATTACGGGATCCTAACACGAAATTACAAATAAGTATTCGCATCGTTTCTTATGTTCTGTTTGATATACGAATTTGGCGCTGAAGTCACCCTGCAGGGAATTTTTCAACTTAATTTTTTTTTTTAAGAAATGAAAATCTCATGCACATGAATGTATGCACACAAGTTTGGTTGCATTTTAGTCAAAAGGTTTTTGATCATAGATATCTAAACACCTCCAGTTTAATTATAACTATCCTGGCTAAAAACCTGTCAGAATACAAATCTTAAAATATGATACTTACGTAGCAGGTTCCTCTTCCTATGCCTCCACTCCATGTGCACAAACTGCCCTGATACAGCGCATGATCTAATTCCACAGTCTTCAAATGTAATATGCAATCGTTGAAACTGACACCGACCTCATCCAATTTTTGCAGTACATCACTTCCGGCTCCAGTTTCTATAAAAAATAAAATTCGTTTTGATATTTTTTCGTTATTTCTAATTCATATTGGTAATTGTAAATTTAGTAATTTTAATTACTTAGACACTGGAAAAGGTTATTTTGAACACAGGATTTTGAATTCTATAAATTCACGCAGTTTACAGAATTTGAAAACTCGTAAAAAACGATTCTGGTTTGTTCTAGTTAAGAAACAAATTCTTAAATCTAGATATGATGATATCCTATACAGAGTGATTCTGAAAAAGTTTGTACAACTGTAAGCAATGACAGAAGTGACCAGAGTGAACGTGTTTTTAACTACAACGTGGGTCCGAATTTGAATGCTAACTGAGATATGAACAGAAACAAGATTAACCAGAGTATAAAAAGCCGACTTTAATGAAACTTTCACTATCGCCTAGCTATATCAGTCCATATTTTGAAAACTACTGAACTGATTTTGATGAAATCTGGATTTATCACTAAGTTGAAAGATACTTAATCCAACAAAAGAAGAATTGTTGCGGTTTAATTTCTAATTTCTGAGAAATACGTGGACATACATACATACATACATACATACATACACCCTTATGAAATTTGGCATACTTGTTTAGAAGCCCACAGAGTAACATATATGAATATTGTGCAATACATACTCATCAAACTGATACTCCTTTTTTTGAAGTCGGTTAATAAAAAATGCCACCACTAAGCTCAACAAGTTATAGTCCAGGAGCCAGCCCCGTTAGATTTAACCGGAAAGATCTAATTCAGTTAACACTCATTTCACAGTTTTGCCCGTAGGAAATGAGAATCTGTCGGTCTGGCAGTCCAAAGCGCCCGGACTTAAAAATGGCAGCCCTTCAAAATCCGGAAAAATTGACTTCAATTTAACCGGTACGATCTATTTTTGGTTCATGCTTTTTTTCTTAGATTACTCCTCCCTAATTAAAATTTCATCGGTCTGGCATTTGAAATCGGCCGGAAAATAGCTGCCAGACCAATCCAAAGTTTGGTGAAAATTGACATCCATTTAACCGGAATGATCTAATTTTACTTTTTGAACCAAATTATACCTAACTGCCTGCCATTCACGAATGATTCGGTCTGGCATTTCGAAGCAACCGGAATCACGGAGCCAGACCGATTTAAAACATCAAATTAGTCAATTTTAGCAGTTGATATATTTAGAAGAAAAGAAGGACGAGATGCAGAAACTCTGAAAAAAAAAATTGGACACAGTCTTATCATTTCAGGGTCTTACCACTCTGAGACCAATTTCAATGTTAACAATATAATCGAATGTATAATACTAGTTTCTTGGATTTTTTCTGAATATAAATATTTTGATCTGACGGTCTGGCTTTTAAAAATCAGACTAAATCATATGCCTTAAGTTAAAATTTATATAAAAATATTTGAATACCGAATACCAAGATTTTAATAACAATAAATCAGTAAAACATTAATATGTAACGATCAATTCATTTCACTAAAGGACAGGATACTAAAATCTTTGGAAAGTCATCTGGGTTGAAAGATCTTTTATAGAAGTACACAACGTATTGGGTACTTCTGGTATTATTTATTATTGCAGGCATGTTGAAAAAGTGTATTATACCTCACCTCAGAAATTTATAACAAATGTTCAAACTACCCTTTTCGGATCATTGACTGTCACACCCGTTCAAATATTCCTTGAAGAGTCCCTGTATTAAGAATGTCGGGTGCATAAACCTATGCTTTTCAGCAGCCCCAGAGATAAAAATCCGAAGGAATGAGATCGGGGAATTTCCCGGCCATGGAACTGGTTCTCCCCTACCTGCCATAGTTAAACAGAACACCTTTCAGTTAACTTACTACAAAAGTGAGACCTTGAAGACAGACTAACCACAAATGTCCAAAAAGGAAAAATGTAAACAAGTCTCCATAGCAACACAGCGCCATCTGATTGCTTACAAACTTCGTTGATGGATTATACCTCGTTGAATGCAAACTTTAATTAATATCGCAAAATTGAAGGATTTGTCTCGTATGAAAATGCTGTGCGCAGTGGAAACAGAAGCAGGAGGACACAGTAGGTAGGATGATAAATAAAATCGGTTTAATGTCCTCTAAGGCAAACTACCAATAAAGAGAGCTTGCGAATAGCTGATCGCAACGACAGCTTCCTCCACGACCACAGCCAGAGTCGTGGGGAAAGATTCTGGGTAACAAAGTTTACACAACTCAAGAGAAGAACCCGTTACAGGTACCTACCTACACCATACGCCCATATATAAAAACAGTAGGCTTGGACTCTTTTATAGGATGAGTCAACTGGATACACATATATAAATATATATGGACATAGAATTAGCAGTACTGGAGTTGCTGCTGATCCCTTCTAATGGGGGTAATAATTAACAGTTTGAATAATTAGAAAAACTGGAACTCGGACCCGAGAATCCGAAGGTCGGAGAAGGATGAGAGCCAATATCACTTTCTACACAGGAAATGGTCTTGCGGCCACCGCAGGGACTCCATATGCCCCTCTGACAAGAAAGCGGCGACGCCTTGGCGTTTATTTTAATATATAATTCACAAGGGCCTATATTTTGGTCGTGGCGGGTTGATCGTTGCTGACCCTCTCAATCGGCGGATTCTTCCTAACTTCCCTAGAAATATCCTTAGCAGGTTGATGCGTCACTTCCACGCTCGACTTCCTCCTACTTCGTGCTCTTTTCCTCTTCCTCCTTCGCTTATGATTCTCAATCGTTTCAATGGATGGCGCCACTAGTAACTGCTCTATCTTGTCTTCAGCTCCGCCATCAGTCTCCGCTGTATGCTCACGTGACATCCATCACCCTGGAAATAGCGAACTTATCTCATCTTGCGAATTGCAAACTTCTTTCTTAGGAAAGTATCGCGATGACACTTGGTTAATTTTGGGATTAACATGCTCTGACCCCTGCACTCTACCCTGACGCTCCTGGAAGAATTGATGAATCAGTCCCTTCCATCGGTGGAGGTTTTGCTTTGGCTCCCAAGTTGGAGCCGAATAACCGACCCACTTAACTAAGAATTGACGATGTGGTATTTTACCCCTCACATCAAGGAGCCGACTAAATTTATAAACGTCTGGAAATCGTGGGTCAGCGATAGGTCCAGGTACTTATTTCTCTCAACGTACCTCTTGAGAAAATTTGCATGGACCACTTTTGGTCCTCCCAGGCGCGGGGGGCTGGTCAACTTAGCTGATACTTTATTTACTATTTTGATTAACTTAAAGGGGCCCAAATACTTTGGATATAATTTCTTTCCCATTTTGTGCGCTAGTGCACGAAACCTGGTTGCCAATACTAGAACCCTATCTCCTACTTTAAAAGGGACGTTACTAGGTCTGCGGTCGAAATGCTTTTTGTAACGAGCATTGGCCCTTCGAATATTTCGCCCTGCCTGACCCAGCAACTGTTTTAAGTGCTGAACAAACGCATTGGACTTTATGTCCGGGCTAGTGTATTTATTAACCGAGGGAGGAATTTGCACCTCCGTCCCTAGGTCAAAGAAATAAGGTGACGTCCTGGTGGACTCAGAAATAGATGCATTTATGGCGATTTCCGCTGCTGTCAAAAAACGATCCCAATCAGACTTATCCAGATTAACATAATGGCGAAGTACCTGGATTACCATCCGATTGGTCTGCTCGGACTGGCCATCAGTCTGAGGATGGTAGGCACTAGCAAACTTAAGGGAGGTGCCTAATAGCTTAAAAACGTGCTTCCATACCTCAGACGTAAGCCTAACGTCCCGGCCTGAGACAATGGCCTTTGAAAAGCCAAGAATCTTAAATATATGGTCCACTAGGAGTCGCGCCTTACCTTCTGCCATAATAGTAAACTGGTATTGCAACAACCTCACTCTCTTGATTAACTTTTCGGTAACCATGTGGAATGCATCATGCCCTTGGGTAATGGGTGGCAAAGGTAAGACGTAATCGATGGCAATCGTATGCCACCGATGTGGGGGAACTTCCAATGGCTGCAAATTTCCATAGGGCTTTTGACGCGAGACTTTATTCTTCTGACAATCTGTACATGCCCGTACAAACCAGGCTACGTCAGTTGCCATTTTCGCCCACCAGTAAAGGGACTTAACTTTACTAAGTGTCTTGAAAGTACCCACATGTTCTGCCGTAGGGTCCCAATGCAGTGAGATCATCAACGATTCAGTGACTTCTTTAATACGCGGTAGCACCAAGACCGTGGTACAAGGGGTGCGCTTGTACAATAGGGCTCCAAAAATAGGGCTCATCCCAAAAATAGGGCTCCCAAAAATAGGGCTTGTACACTTCATCCCAAAAATAGGGCTCCTCCATCGTGCCTATTTTTGTTTTGGTCCACTTAGATTTATTGCAATTTTTCTTTATTAATTCTAACGTCTCTTTCTTTAATTCCCAACAAGTCTTGGTTAAAGTCATTTCTACACACTTTTTTATTTTATTAGCCTGCTTACTTTCTCCTTTCTTTTTACCTTTCCCGCTAGCGCTACCTTTTTGCCTAACTTTACTGCTATTATTGTTAATTAAAGTTTCGCCCTGACGCATAGCTCACTGTGAGGACTGGGAAGACTGCTCCCTTAATATTTTCCTCGTTTGAACTGGAAAGGCATTTACATATAATTGCACCTTCTGTTCCTCTGTAAGGGATTTCAGTTGATTTGCCAACGTCTTAAAGCAATTGTTAATGTTTGTTATATTTTTGGTTATTATAAGCGGTTTTCGCCAAAATATTGTAGACCAGTCGCTCTACATCCTCCTCTCCCTTCATTTTTAAATCTTTTTTAAAAAGGGGAAGCGGACAAAAAACCCTACTAAAATCTATCGCACCTACAAAAATAAATTGATTGTTGCACAGAATGTCTCCCAAAAACCAAACCGACAATCCTAGCAACTGCCGGCTGGGAGAACTCAATGCCACCAGAAAAATAACACCGCAAAGGTTTACTCTCAAGAATATCGCGCTTGACTAACGTCCTAACACTGCCAATAGCCCTCAGCTTACGCGCTACTAGGAAATAACTGTCCAAAGCGCAAGCTACTGCGTGTAAAAAAAAAATTTCTATTATGATACGCAATACAGGGCGGGCTGGGCGGGTAAAAAAAAAAAAATTTTTTTCTTCTAGGGCTGCGATTCATAACCACGCTCGCAACACCCGAAAACCAAACCGACAATCCTACCAACTGTGTCACGTATGAAAATGCTGTGCGCAGTGGAAACAAAGAAACAGCAGGACACAATAGGTAGGATGATAAATAAAATCAGTTTAATTTCCTCTAAGGCAAACTACCAATAAAGAGAGCTTGCAAATAGCTGATCGCAAGGACAGCTTCCTCCACAACCACAGCCAGAGTCGTGGGAAAAGATTCTGGGAAACAAAGTTTACACAACTCAAGAGAAGAACCTACATTAAACATCAAAGGGCTGTCTCTTGCGACCATAATAAAAACAGTAGGCTTGGACTCTTTTATAGGATGATCAACTGGATACACATATATCAATATATATGGACATAGAATTAGCAGCACTGGAATTGTTGCTGATCCCTTCTAATGAAGGTAATAATTAACAGTTTGAATAATTAGAAAAACTGGAACTCGGACCTGAGAATTCGAAGGTCGAAGAAGGATGAGAGCCAATATCACAGGCTACAGAGGAAATGGTCTTGCGGTCACCGCAGGGACTCCAAATGCCCCTCTGAAAAGAAAGCGGCGATGCCTCGGCGTTTATTTTAATATATAATTCACAAGGACCTATGGATTATACATAGGATAATATTAGTTATTCCTAACGACCCAACGAATGGAGGGCCTCCACCGTGTTTTGGCACAAAATAGTGCGAAAGTATTTTATGCACCTATTCGGAAATAAAGGTTTACCTGAGTTTCAGGCAGTGAAGGGTCTTATCAATAGATTGTGCCCAAATCATCTCTGCAATAGGCCAAGAGCCCCCAGGGCATAATGAGAAGCTGCTCGGTTTCTTGGGAATGAAGATTTATCAAGCGATCAAGTAAACTTTCGAGCACTGACAAAGAACTACGCGTTCTAACCAACACTAAAGTGCGCAGCGCAAATCATAATGTGTCTATGGGCCTAAGGTCTAACGCTGTCACACGCAGCTGCATACTTATACCATGATACTGGTGAAAAATCGAAAAAGAATGCTCACAATAGCTGCAGCTCGTTCGCAGGCTGGCTAGAAACCTCGTGGGCACTCTCTAACGTGCTCGACGCTGCGTGCTCCTTCGTTGGCGGAATTCGCTGCTTGGTGCGTGTAACCAACGCGCTCACCTCGCTCCTCGTACGCTTACTCGTTCTCGAGGCACGCTTCTTCATTGACGATGTGGGCCAAGGATTCGAGACCTTTTTGATCGCGGCAGGTTGATTGTTGCTGACCCTCTCAATCGGCGGATTCTTCCTAACTGGCCTAGAAACATCCTTAGCAGGTTGTTGCATCACTTCCAGGCTCGCCTTCCTCCTACGTCGTGCTCTTTTCCTCTTCCTCCTTCGTTAATGATTGTCAATCGCGTCAATGGATGGCGCCAATAGTAACTGCTCTATCTCGTCTTCTGCTCTGCCGTCAGCCTCCGCTGTCTGCTCGTGTGAGAGGATTTTATTACATATATTTATGTGCACTATGTTTATTGTTTTGGTGTGAAAAATTCACCTTCACAGTTTGCAACCGTATTTTTTGATATACCCTGTACACACTCACTCACAAAAAATCATGACACACCTGACTAATGACATGTTGGGCCTCCTCTGTCCCGGATAATGGCGGCGACCTGTCGTGGAAGAGAGTTACCAGTCCCCGGAAAACATCTACAGGCACTGCAATCCATGGCGCCTCCCACTGCACTCCATAACGATGCTGCATTTATCAGTTATTTTGGTGACGACCTAACAAATCGTCCGATGTCGTCCCGCAAATATTCAATGGGATTGCAATCTGGAGAACGCTGAGGCCAAATCATTATCGTGAAGTCTGTAGCATATTATCCAGCCATTGCCGTGTCACAAGGACCGCGTGTGAGGCGCATAAAACAGTTCATGAAGGGGTCCAGGTGCTCCTCAAGCAGATCGACGTAGGAAGTAGCACGCAGAGTGGATGTTAGATGCGCCAATGGACCCATTTCATGCCACGAGAAAACACCACAGACCCGTATGGAGCCTTCACCTGCCTGAGTGGTCCCCGATACAGCTGAAACCGTGCTCGTCGAACCAGACAACCCTTCGCCAGTCCTCAGCGGTCCAATGCCGATGTTAATTGGCCCAGGTTAGGCGTTACCGACGAGGTGCAGCTATGAAGAGTGGCACCCGTCGTGGCCTCCTGCTTCCAAAGCCTGCAGCTGCCAAGGTTCGCCGAATTGTCATCACAGACGCAGTTGTGGGACGTCCCTGATTGTACCACATGGTGATTTGGCCTGCTGTCGCCCTTCGAACAGCAGTTGCAAGCCGGGTGACCCTGCAAACATCTCTGGTAACAATGTTGGGTGTACTCTCGATACACCTTTGCAACGATTGTGCGGGAAAATTGCAAGGTGTTGGCTACATCTGATATTGAGACACCAACAATCATCCCCCGTTCAAATGCGGATAATTCTCGGCGTGTTGCCATCTCTGCAGCTAGTTTTGCCTACAATGATTGTGGGATATCAATGAGTCCTCTGCACCTGCATTCCGAGAATGATGGGATGTGCTCATTATGGACAGGAAACCTGATTGGAGGGGTGTGCCATGACTTTTGGTGAGTGAGTGCATTATGTATAATGTATTATATGGCGAAAATGGATTCGGAATACCCATTAAAGATGTTAGCCGAATTGTTCTCATTATTCTGTTGAGCTTAAGATGACTGGTTGGTTTACAATATCGTATTATCGTAAGCAAAAGAGTTGTATTTGTTGTATTACAAAGCTATTTTGTATGGAAATCTCGTTATATAAAGGCAAAATTACAATGTTTCATTTCATTCCTCTTTCATTTTCTTATACCGTGAATTCCAAATATTATACAAATATCACTTAATTTGTAATAGTAACTTATCAAATATATTAATTTAGGGACTGAATTTAAATTTTGAAAAAAATCAGTCTGGCACCCTGAATCCCAATTAACCTGATTCGCTAGCCAATTAAATAGCCAGGGGCAAAAAAGCTAAGCCGTGAATATTTAGATCATTCTGGTTAAATTGACTTCTATTTACGAAGGTTTGCGCATATTAGGTAAATATGCACAGATCGAATTCTAATATAGACCGGAATATAGAAAGCACAAAATAAAAAATTACTCGTGTAAGTAAAGCATAATTTTTTCTCATAAGCTGAACATAAAAAAAATGACAATTTTGACTCTTTAAATCTGTCTGGCACCGTGATTCCGGCTGCTTCGAAATGCCAGACCGAATCATTCGTGAATGGCAGGCAGTTAGGTACAATTTGGTTCAAAAAGTAAAATTTGATCATTCCGGTTAAATGGATGTCAATTTTTACCAAACTTTGGATTGGTCTGGCAGCTATTTTCCGGCCGATTTCAAATGCCAGACCGATGAAATTTTAATTAGGGAGGAGTAATCTAAGAAAAAAAGCATGAACCAAAAATAGATCGAACCGGTTAAAATTGAAGTCGATTTTTCCGGATTTTGAAGGGCCGCCAATTTTAAGTCTGGCCGCTTTGGACTGTCAGACCGACAGACTCATTTCCTACGGGCAAAAGTGTGAAATGAGAGTGTTAACTGAATTAGATCTTTCCGGTTAAATCTTTCCTGGTCTATTAATAACTCCAGTTCAGCAACGCAGAGAATAATGAATTTTGGAGGAATAATAGGGTACATAAAAATCTGTATACGGTTTAAATTGATCGTATTGCAACGAGTGGTTTCCGAGTTACGCATTCAAAATCTAAACAGTGCTCACATGCGAGTACTAACCAGCACGTGTCACGATGTTGAGTGCGTAACTCGGAAACTACTCGTTGGAATACGATCAAATTTTAAAGGTATACGGAGTTCTACTCGTATGTACCTTATGCTCACATGAGATAGTGATAGCTACCCGATTTGAAGATAATAGTAGCAGAAAGTTAAATTATTTTCCCATACAATAACATAATACTTGTTTGTGCTAGTGTTCATCTTTCATTTAATGACATGAAAATTGTTTACTTATATTTTTTTTTTAATCATTATTCGCAGGTTCGGGATTATCTGAACAAATAAACTTAGAACAAAATGTAAAACTTAAGTAAATTTTTTGTGATAAGGTGATATACATAATTATGAGAAAATAATTCATGTTTAGTAGTACAGTAGAGTCCCGATTATCCAACACAAACGGGCGGATCGCGTATCGGATAACCGAAAACGTCGGATAAAACGGAGCTTAAAGAAACCCTTAATTCTTCAGTTATTGAGTCATATATTATTTGTGGGGATATATTATGATTTACAATCTACTCAATTAACTAAAAGATTAATTACCATTTTAGATTTAAAACTTACTCAAAAACTTTATCAAATGAAGCGAAACAAAACCAAGTATCAATGAGAGAAAAAATTGACAAAAAATTATAACATTCGCCAATTTATTTTATTTAAATAAATAATATTAATTTCGCTTCCTTGTATTAGATTATTGTATAATTATAAAAGGAAATTAACTCGCAACAGGCTCATAGAAATTCGAGTTTAAACTCGAGATCACGCAAAATTAATCCCCCCGAGTAGGGTAAGGCAAGTAGCGGATCCTGCGGTCTTCTATTTTTATCCCCTTATCTGAACTTTTTAACCCTCCCCAGTTTTTTTAAATAAAAAAATTGATTTTCTCAAACGTAGTTTGTATAAAATGTAAAATAGCTCCATATTCTTTTCTTTCTCATCTTTTCCGATTGAATGATATAACAAGCCAGATGTTGCCATAGTTCTAAAAACTCAAGTCACAGACACCCCTGCAACTCCGACCCCACTGGAACAATTGGGCCTAAACTTCATTGTAATGTATATCTTGCCTAAAGGAATCTGGATATCGAATTTCACTCCATTACGTGCCGAAATAGCACATAGGTCTTTTGTCCCCTCTGACTCCCACTCCTGTAATTCCGAACCCAGTAACTCAATCAAAACCCAACTGAGCACTACTTAATAATGTAGATTATGAACACAATACATGAAAGATAAATAGAAGGCAACGGTGTATTCATTCTTTAAGAACCGATTGTTATGAGACGTGCCATTATCTTGGTATTTTTTACGGAGACTGTTTTAGCAAGTGAACTCGACGTGAAGGGGTCCACGAAAAATCCTAAAAAGTTGATACACCCGAGCTAAGACCTTATTATTTATTTTCTGAAAACCAGAATTTGAAAAAACTGAATTCGTTTCAAGTTATGTAAACGGTAGGCGGCCGGATAAACATACAGACCAAGCATGCATTCTTATAAGTAGCTTTTTGCTAAAGCTCCTAATAATCAGTATTTTTCGTTTGTTGGAAACAATTCCCAGACTTTCTCGTTAGCCTCGGTTTACCAGTTTATCTCATCAATTTTTAAGCGTTCATCACACATAGAAAATATAATGAGGAATCCTGATTATAATTATAAGTAATATAGTAAATCATATTTAATTTACTATCTTTAGAATTTACCTATGCCGAAATAACGTGAATAATAAAGTACGTCACAAATTATTATATTCTTATCAAAAGAAGATCTCAATCGTGGATATGGTCTCGTTGTATTCACATGATATTTTGTCACGTAGATTTCGTCGGCGTGAGCGACGATCAAGGAGAAAAGAAGCTGACGACGTGAGTGACGTAAATAGGATCATCCCAAAAAAGTCTCGTGACCTCGAGTAGAAGAGAAGGGAAAAGAAAGCATGTAAGCGGGAGAAGACGGACGTGCGTGCCCACCGAGCGAGATTTCAGCCGTTCGGAAATCAAACCAAAGGCGTCTTCCAACGAGAGCCAGCATGCGAGGTAACAGAGTTACGGAGCCGAGCGCCTCACAAAGCGACGGAGGAGTCGACAGCGAGACAGAGAGAACGGTCGACGAGGCACGCGGCCGAAACGACTGGCAACGACACTGGAAGCGACGACAGGAGCTCGAACAAGGTGTTTTGGAAGAGGAACTCGGAGAACGAATCGCACGGGCCTTGGCACAAGTATTCCGGAGTCTACACGAGGAAAATTCGACGGGAAACAACGAAAGGCATGCGGACGAACTACCCGCTACCTCCGAAGGAGCGACGCCGTTTAATGGAAGGAGCCCGTCAGGTGCGAATGAAGAAATATCGCAGCAAAGGCTTTCCCAGAATGACGGTAGACCAATACCTGTTTATTCTTAATGTACTGGACATGTACATGTGCTACGGAATCCCAGACGTTTTCATATTAAAATTCCCGCTATACAAACGGAACTTTTCCACGTTCTCTTTCGGTATGAGGCCATTGACTGGACTGAGGGTGAAGAGGCCTTCGGAGTGTTCCCGTTCTCTTTGCGTCAGTATATCATAAGAGGAACAGGTGGGTTCATTCCAAAGTGCTCAATGTCACTCTCTCATAAATAAATTAAGAGTAAGAACTTTGCTTTGGTTTTACTGCGTCGGAGGTTCGACGAGTCTGAATTTTTGGCGAGCAAAACCCATCGTCAAATAGCGAATTCTACACATCGATAAGCCATCGAGTGTCGACGCCGCATAAAAGGTAATGAACTCTCGCCGATTAAGATCATCTCGAATTGTGCTGACTACGTCAGCGATAAAGGCTTCGGTGTCAATGTACGGATTTTCGAATTATGTTCTCAGAGTAGTGCGACATTTTAGTGCTTCAGTATTTGTGTTGCGTATCTTAAATGGCTTGAATCTACGAAGGGTGTGTATTCCTGATTTCGCATTATAAGTGGGTTACAGTGCTCAACCAAAGTTAAGGTGAGATTCCTTTTCCTAACACGGAAGGAATCGTGTCTTTATGCGTCAGTTCTGACGAATACTGTCAGCGACGAGATATCGACATCTTAAATTTGGCAAATTATTAAATGTGTTAGTACGAAAAGTTCAGTGATCGTATATTTTGCTATAGGAGCTTGTGTATGTTTGTCGACGACGATTCGACAGAAGTGCTTCAATTACGACGTTTGTACTTCGAATCATATCAGCAACTACTAAGTTAGGAAGACAGCTCTACCGACGGCTCTTTTCGAGCAGCAGCGCAAAATTCGCAGCGATCGCCTTCATAGAGACCTTATTCGCTACCAGACTTGGATCTATCATACGAACAGTATTTATTCCTCGTGCGTCTTGCCAAGTCAGAGGATTTGTTAACAGAAGACGGCGATACTTACCTGAAGTGACTGAATACCGACTTTGACTTTTTCTTTAATTGTGACCAATTTATTTATTTGAGAACTATTTACAATTTATTCCACTGCCAGAACTTTATTAAATAAATTGATAATTTATCTTTATAAAAATATTTTATGAGATAATAAAATATTTTCTTTCCACGTTCCCTCCTCTTGTCCTTCGCTCTGTTAAATCCAAGTGACACTTTTCGCGTTTCAAGAGACTATGTCCCATTTTCTCGGAAACTACGAAAAAGAACGCCACCAAATTTTAGGTCAAGAAAAGTAATGTTTTCAGGCACAATATGAGACATCAGTTTGTGTAAATCACGATTCCTCATTTTTTATAATGTACTAGATAATTCTAAATCATTAAGAATGTCAATTATGTGACTTGGCCTATTTGCATTTTCAGCCATTCAATTATAACTAATAAAGTAATTGAACTTTTTTTATTGAATATATTGAGGTATAAAACACTTTCGTCTGAAGTAGTTTTTTACCTGTAACTTAACCACAGATTTATCATATTAATAACTGTCTAATTGACCCTAATTATATATTTCTTATCAACTACAATAATAAAGACCTTCACTTTTGTAAATTGATTAACATTTCAATACAGCGTTTAATCTAATACAGTTTTTAATCTCTTATGTGGTACTTAAGAGATTAAACCGAGGTTCTGGTCCTTTCAAGACAGCCTGCTCAGTGCGCTCTCCATGTTAGGGGAGCCTCATTGAGACAGGTGGAGAAATTCATGTATCTCGGGATTGCATTCACGAGTGATGGACGGCAGGAGAAAGAATTGGATGCTCGGATCCGTGCAGCAAGCTGTGTCAGACGCGAACTGTGGCGATCCGTGGTAACGAGCTGGGTAACAAAGCCAGCTGGGTAACAAAGCGAGCTGGGTAACAAAGCCAAGCTCTGTCTTCAAATCTATCTTTGTCCCCATTTTCACCTATGGTCATGAGGCTTGGGTAATGACCGAAAGAGTGTGTTCGCGGGTACAAGCGGCCGAAATGAACTTTCTGAGAGGTGTGGCAGGTGTTACCCTACTAAATAGAGTGCACAGCAGCGCAATAAGGGAGTCTTTAGATGTTGAGCCGCTACTTCTCCGCATTGAGAGATCTCAGTTGCGCTGGTATGGCCACGTGATAGGGAAGCCGCAAACTGGTCTTCCTAGGCAGTTGTTATTTTCCAAGCCGGTGGGTAAGGGACCAAGGGGTCGGCCTAGAACCAGGTGGCTAGATTACATGGAGAATCTGGGTTCGAGTAGCTTGGGTATTACCAAGGAGGACATGCACCGGATGGCGGAAGATCGCGATCGCTGGAAATCTTCCATAGGGCTGCTGCCCCCGCGACCCTAACGAATAAGCGGGTTTGAAAAGTAAGTAAGTATGTGGTACTTAATATTTCTATTCACAATGTTATATCACTGCACAAACTCTTAGATAACATTAATCATCAACGTTCGATTTATTTATTGTTTTTTTATTATTTCTCTCTTCAATAATTTTATTGTCATTTGTGTTATCATCATTTGTAATCCCTCCTGGGATCCGATATTTTCAGGACACCAGAGTGAAGGTTCTTAATTAAATGTTTGTGTTTGTACTTTTGCTCTTTATATTTTAAGACTAAGATTTTCATTCCATACCAATGTTCTCTTATTTTACTCGGCCACAAACTTATTACTTTATTCTTATTAATCTTTTAAGTGATTATTTTATTTTAATGATATTAACCCGCTTTTGGATTTAGTCTGTCGGGTGACATCTTGAGTGACCTTGTTGGCACCAGATGGAGAAGGGATCGGCTGTTACATTATTATATAGATAAAAAAATACTCGCTGAAAAGATTTACCTGCATTGGCTGTTCCCCATCCCATGACGACAAATGGTTGGACGGCAAAATCATCGTTAGGGTCATGGTAGAGACAGATTTGTCGGACTTCTTCAGTGAATTCCAAGGGGCTGCTCAGTCGAATGAGAGCTATGTCATTAGTTAAATTCCAAGGTGTATATTTTTCATGAATGTAAATGTCCTCGACAGTGCGAATCTGTTCCGCTGTTGAAGGATCACTTATGTTGTGGACTCCTACACGAATGTGTATTTCTTCGGGTTCCAAGCTTTAAATTCCAAAGTTAGTATAACAAGTTATGAAAAAAATTTCATGAATATAAAGAAACTAGAAACTGAATGATAACAAAAGGAAGAAAAACAAACCTCTAGTCTTACCTTTATTATCCCATATGCGCATTTCGGCTATCTTGTAGCCATCAATCAACAAAGTAGCTTAGTAATAATGCGACATCAAACAAGCAAATTAGATACAATTTGAGAATGACAGGACTGATTGTCATGAACATAGCAAAATGAAAATAATTAGAATGGGAACAAAATAAATTAAACTTGGAATTAATGATCCAAGCATAAGGAACAAATTTTATTAGAAAAATAGAAGGAAAAGTTCCGCAACCTATAACTGAACCAGAAATCTCACGCTCATCGCCTCTACCAACTTTGCTATTACGGAATTATTTGCTAATTCAATCCAATTATGCTTGTTTATTTACTTTATCCCTATTCAATTATTTTGATTTTGCTCTGCTAATGACATTATCACTCTTGCTAATCTTAAAAACAGTTTCTGATTGGATAGTTTGATCATGTCACAGTATTACACTGAACGACCGATTTATTAGAGACACCCCGCTAATAGCGTGTTCCACCTCCTTTGGCGGCGAGAACTACCTGACTACGTGCTGGCATGGATTCAACAAGGTGTTGAAACCGTTGCGGAGGACTAGCATCCCAGCGTGACATCACAGCGTCC
This sequence comes from Rhysida immarginata, assembly GCA_023313115.1. NCBI lineage: Eukaryota > Metazoa > Arthropoda > Chilopoda > Scolopendromorpha > Scolopendridae > Rhysida > Rhysida immarginata. Next base: position 1,160,917 of record JAHWFO010117657.1, on the reverse strand, counting down.
CGTAATTGGTGCTGGTTGGACGGTAGTGTGGGAAGGCTACCGATGGTTCTCTCGACTTCTCACATGGTTCTCTCCACTTCATCCCATAAATGCTCGATCGGGTTGAGATCGGGCGACCAAGCTGGCTACTGAAGCAGGTGGAAGTCCGCGTCATATTCCTCGAACCAGTCCAACACTATTCGTGCACGGTGACAGGGAGCATTGTTCTGCTGAAACTGTCCGTCACCAGCAGGGAACACATTCATATTCAACGGGTGCACTTGATAGGCAACAACAATCAGGTTGTATGTCGCATTCAGGGATGTGTCTACGGATATTAGAGGACCCAGTGTGTCCCAAGAGAAGACACCCTAGACCGGCATTCTTCCTCCACCCGCCCGTACGGTTGTCTGCTGACAGTATGGGTCCATGGCCTCATGCTGTCTGCGCCAGATGCGCAGTCTGCCGTCCGCATGATCTAATAGGAACAACGATTCGTCGGACCAGGCGACCTAGTTTCACTGTGTCCAGAGGTGATGCCTGTGTACCCACAGCAGGCACGCTTTCCTATTTTGCGGTGACAGCGACTGTATCCGTACTGGCTGCCTGTTATACTCAGCTCGCTGCACCTTGTGCTCCGAAATGGGTTGCGCTGCAATTTCTTGGGACATTCCCGTCCTGTTGCTGTGGATGATTAGTATCAGTTACCGTTGGCCTCGTTCATCCACGGCCCTGTTTCTTCCGGAGATGTGTTTGTTGTAGGTTGTTTTTTGGCATAACTGCCATTCACGGAATATCCTTGACACTCTTGCACGGGAAAACCCGAGGAGGTTCGCGGATTGCAAAATGCTCAACTGCGCCCGTCTAGTTCCAACGATCATGCCTCGTTCAAAGTCGGTCAAATCCTTTAATTTACCCATATTCAGTCCACTTCTCCTGCAGACTGCAACTTGTGTTCTAATGCATCCCTTTTATGCACCGCTTTGGCCTGTTCCATTGTTTGTGTGTCACTGAGAGGCCGATCCATTTTCCGTAAGAGGTATCTCTAATAAATTGATCATTCAGTGTATATACATACTCTTATCTGATCGTTTGTATCACTCTTTTTAAATTATTTAATTTATATTATTGTATTTCGCTGACTGATGTCTACAAGGTAGTCGAAATGTGCGTACGGGGTAATGTCTGTGTTTTTTGAGGAAGAAGTCGGTTTTTCTTCCTTTTAATAAGTAATCAGTTTTAAAAATTGCAAGAATCAGCAATAAGTGTTAGAAAGTTTTGGGTTTATTTATATACGGAGGTGACTACTGCAACTTGACGAGGAAGGCTGACGAAAGTTTTTTACAATCCTCTGGCAGGAAACATTGCCATTCGGCTTTAAAAGATCCAATAATTGAGACGATTAATGGGTGATAGCTTCTGGATCCGTATGGTACGTTTCAGCACATCCCATGATAGATTAAACAGGTTAAAAATCCAGACCCTGGGCTTGATGAGAACCGCTTTTTTGTTGAACATGCAAGATGGCATGGAGAAAGAAAGTAAAGAACGAGCATCAGTTCTTTTTGGAAAAAGCAGTATGATCCATTGTCAAAAAATCCAGCCATCGCTCCAGAAATGAGATTTACTATATATCTTGGTGCCTTGGGGCTTAAGTCGTATATCAACACCAGTTAGAATCCCATTTCTGCTGACAGAATGTGGCCCATACTATGACCTAACCAACAAAATCCTTCAGTGTGGACAAGGGACTTTCTTGATCGTTACTATGTTTGTCTTCGCTAAACCCACCCAGGGACTTTCGTCATTCCACCACTTACACTGAGCTGACACTTTATTAGGTACACTTGTCTAGAAGCGTGTTGAACCTCCTTTAGCCCTCAACCCCAACTGTAATCGTTTAACCATGGATTCAACGCGATGATGAAAACGTTTAATAGGAATATTGGCTTATGCAGACATGAAAACTTACCTCAATTCCCGAAGAATCCATGGAGGCGTAGACAAGAAGCAAACGGTCCTTTCCAATAGCTCACCTCAAAAATGTTCTATTGGACTAAGATTTGGGGACTGTACTGGCCACTGCATCAAGAAGAACTGACTCTCATGTTCCTGGAACCAATCCATAGAGATTCTTGAAGATCAAATGGTCAACTTGCTCTGAAATGGCCAGCAGTTCGTGTATGTTCTGGGTTCAAACGACTGTCTATAGATATTAAAGGACCAATTCAGGCCAAGAAAACATTCCGCGCACCATTACTCCGTCCCCACTACCTTGCAAAGTCTGCACCAGACCTGAGGGGTCCATGGCTTCATGTAGTTTTTGCCATATTCTAAGCCTTGGTTTTCCATCAACATGATTCAGCAGGATTCGTCTGAACAAGTAACTTTTTTCCAATCCTGAATCGTCCCATCCTTGTATTGCTGTGCCCACAGGAGGTGCGCTTTATTGGTCTCTCCGCATTGGTACCAGAGATGGTCTTCGGTTTTGGTAACTCATTCGAGCCAAAGTGCGACTAATTGTCAGTTCTGGCTACCTGAGTTGTAATGAGCAATTGTTGCCTTTCTGTTTTAGCACAAGTCTTGGCATTCTCCTCTGGCCTCTTTCATCAATATGGATTATCCGTTCACAGGAATCAGGATGAGTACATGTTTTCTGTTCCTTGACCCACTCTCGATAAACCCTTGAAACGTGTAAATTTCAGGAGTCATCGTTTTTGAAATGCTCACTCAAGCCCGTTTCACGCTTAAAACAGTAGAAAAGTTACTGTGATTTGTGATCATGTGGCATGCATATCAGGCAGTCACTCAATTTGATACTTTGTGAAGTGTTCCTAATAAAGTGGCAGTTAGTGGCAGTTTAAGTTGCCCGGAACGTTGTGCTCTCGTTTATTACACCTTTCTGTTAGTAGTTTTGCAAAAGATCAAGCAAAGTGGATGCCGGTTAAAACGCTGATTTTGCGAACAGACTTTTTACCTATGATAACTCCAGTGTTACGGCTTTGCGGCCTGCGGAGTCGATGCCGTAATAAGTACTTGTATAAAAGAGTGAATAATAAGAGTTGAAACAATAAAAAATAGGGTTATTCAGAAACTTTTGGCAGGGCAGTGTGATTTCAATCTGTTTAAGTTGCTAGCTTACATTTAGATAAACGTAAAGTGTCTCGGAGAAAGTTAAGATGAAATCGTGATCATAAATAATTTGATAAGTGAAGTTCAATATCATTAAAACAGCGTTATACTAGCATCCAATAGGCTTAATAATAGGCACTTTTATCATTAGAATATTTCATCTGTATTAAGTATTTGAAAAGGACTGTGTTAAGTCTAATTCTCTGCTTTATTAGAAAAATATATACAGGGTGGTCCATAAGGCTGCCCCCCCCCCTTTTATTTTTTGAACCGAAGCAGATATGTCAATTTTGATAAATCCAATGAATAGGAAGTTGTGGGTGGCCTATCCCATGGTGCACTTTTCTTCATCCCAACTATGCAAATTAGGACACATTCAAAATTTATCTCAAAAACCGTAAGGGATAGGAAGAAAAACCCAATTGCAAACTTGTTCAGCATAAAAAAACAAACAAAACA
>JAHWFO010117657.1:1115978-1157337 GCA_023313115.1 Rhysida immarginata | reverse complement strand
TTCTGTGCGCAGGCTGTCAGATCATATCTCTCGAGCGCGGGAAGCGGAGACCAAGGGGTCTAGGTGAACTCATCGACAAGCTGTCGATCTCGACAAAATCTAACCGTCGATAAATGGCATATTACACATTTATACACAAGTTTACACACGTATGGCTAGATGATATACACTTATATGCACAAGTTTACACACATTTACACATAATTTTACACATTTATCCATGTATACACTTTAATACATACATAAACACGTACCTGTAGACACACAATATTTTCATTTTCACAGTTCAAGTTTCGTAGCACACGAGAGTATTTCATGTATGTAAATATTTTTAAACAAGTTTTTGTTAATATTTTTAGAAAATGTGTATTCTTGAGGCATGTGTATTTAGCCTGCAGGCCGGAAACGAAGGAAAAAAGATTTTAATAAGAAATCTGTTGCTAAATTCTGAAATAACGATCGCCAAGTGCATAGTCGACTGCTATTGAATTGTAGACAAGAATAAGGCAGTTGTCGATGGTCAAAGTCTACACTAGAAAATCGACGGTGTAGAGTCTGTACACTGTAGACTCTGTAGACAAGTAGACAAGTCTACACTGTAGACTCTATAGACACTGTAGACAAGTCGTGTTAATGTAACTCGAATCGACAAATGCGTCATTAACTACGTGACCATCGACACTTGTCGATGAGCTCAGCCTAGACCCCCAAGAGAGATGATCAGACAACGAAGTCCGCATTAGTTAAGAAACGGCGAGTGGGGTCAGAAGGAGATTGGGTAACGAATTATTTTCAGCAACGTCCCTCCTCCTTCACGGCTTTTTCGGAGCGGCCGAAGGTTCGAGAGGAAATCTGGCGGCTGCTTATTCGTTAAGAACGAAATAATGCAAATGACTTCGCCAGATAAAAAGAGGCGACGGAGGACCAAGAGACAGAGACTCTTGGAGAAGCCCTACCGAACAAAGCCCAAGGAAGCCAGCTTCGTTCCAGTGAGTAGTGAGTTTGCCACCCCCCCCCCTGGTGTTTCCTGGGGGAGGTCTTCTCCCTTTTTCAAAGACACTGACTTTCTTCCATCATCACTATGGAACGCATGGTGATGATGATCGCCGACGGTCCGTTTACCGCCGACGCATTCATGAAGGGGTTGTATGCCCGTACGAGCATACCCCCTGTGCTCCCGTCGGGTTTTCCCGCTGTTTCGGTCCTGCAAAATCTTTCCTCCTCGGAGTGGAGAATGCCTTGCAGGAACCGAAATGTTGCTGAGCGGATAGTAGAATCTGACCACGTCAAAGTTGGCCAGACTACAATCCACTTGTTTCACGCAGATCCCGGACATCTCACCGTCCATGTCCGGGGTGCCTCGCCGCTGATGGCGGAATCTTATCTGAAGGACTACATGTCCGACTACGGGGAGGTGCTACGAGTGTTCTACCCAGAGCACTCTGACTCCCCCCTGCAGAAAAATGGTGACATTTTGTTGGACATGCGCCTTCAGAAAGACATCCCTGACTCCCTTGTGTTGCACGGAGAACGTGTCTTCGTGTTCTACAAGGGCCAGAGGCAGTGCTGCTGGTGCTGCAAGAAGTCCTCCCACATCAGGAAGGACTGTCCTCTCCTGAAGAAGTGTGACTTCTGTAAGAAAATCGTGGGCAGTTATCACCAGTGCCCGGAGAGGACAGGTACACCACCAGCAGCTCCAACGCCACCGCCTCGAGGGATGTCGTCCCAGCAAACAGCAATGAGACTTCACCAGCCAGGTCATATCGGAGCACAGCAGAGTGAAAATGCCATGTCCTACACCGAGGATATCGAAGGCGAATCCGCCATCGTCGCCTCCTCCTTCATCGGGGAAATCGAAAACGGCCCCACCATCATCGCCTCTTCCTACGACTCCTGGGAAGGTGATGCCGCCTCCCCCTCCTCGGTCTCGTGTGGTTTAAAAGACGACTCTTTCTCGTCCACCTTTATCTGATGCTTCCCCGATGGTGGAGGACTGCTACTCTGCTGAAGTCATCTTAGACGATTCGTTGTGCTCCGAGTCGGTGTGTGACGGGGAAGAGTTTCCTGCTCTTCTTCCACCTGCTCTTTTATCGGCATCGCAGCCTCTTCGAATCGTCTGTGCGCCCACGCCTGGAAAAATTTCATCTTCGGCTGGGACTTCAAAGCCATCAGCGTCTGCTCAGCGGGATCTTTTTGCGACGCTTAAAAGCCCTCGCTAGAAAAATGCACGACATCATCGTAGCAAGAGGGACGGACAGTGTTGCCAAATATTTCTACCTCGAAAATCCCAAAATCCGTCCACAAAGCAGCCCATAAACCGCGGGACTAAGCACAAAGAAGCCCCCAAAACCGCGGGACTTTGATAGCCGGCTGATTTTAAATTACTGCACATAGTATTCGAAGTAATTCATAATAAAATACTTATATGTAAATGCTTATACATACTTAAAGCACCAATGGAAAGCAAGCGCCAAACCTCGAAACAGAATTGGCTACTGTATCCAGTACAAGAGCAATCATATGACTTGATAACGCCTGATTTATCCCTGGTTTAATTTAATCCCTTACTAAATTTATTTTTCAGCAATAAGACTCAAAAAACCAAGATAAAAAAACAAGCCCAAAAGTGCCCAAAAAAGGCCACGACCCGCCAAAAAAATGCCAAACCGCGAAGTCAAAATTTTACAAGCCAATTGTTTTTAAAAGAAGCCCAATTTGCGGTTTATAGTCCAATCTGGTAACACTGGGGACGGAATTCCTATGTCTTCTTCATCTGAACGAGACAGCTGCGTAGACCGTCATCATCGCACCCCTTCTTCCTCTTCGGGACGTGCTCGCTCCCCTAGACGGAAGACATCTGAGCCTCCTCCTCCATCCGTGAGGCTCAAGTCTCCTTCAGACACAGGTCAGCCACGTCAGCTTAAATTCGCAGTGAAGATCTTTTCCTTAAACGTTCGTTCCCTTGGTTCGTCCTTCAAGCAATCGGTTGGTCATCATATGTTGCCCTGTACAGGCCAGATGTTCTCCTTCTTCAAGAGGTGAAGCCTGCTGCTTCTCAAAAGCTGGCTAACCTCCCTTGCCTTTGCAGTCAATATCCATCTGCGCAGGTCTTCATCAACTCATCTTTGCCACATGGGCAAGGGGTTGCCTCCATCATCTTCAACCCCTCCATTATGGTGTCGAACCGCGTCTTTGACTGCGAGTGCAGGGTAATTTCTTTGGACCTCCTGTTATCTGGTTTCAAATTCCGATTGCTTAATGTGTATGCTCCGTGTTTATCAGCCGAGAAACTGACATTCTTCGAAGAACTTGACTTTTACCTGTGCTCGTCCTTGCCTATAGTGGTGGCTGGGGACTTCAATTGCCATCCGGATGAGAACGACATCTTTTCGTCCGGGTGGGTCTACTAGTTGTGCCAGCGGAATGCACTTTTCGATCTGTGGGCGTCTTCTTCCCATTCCAGCCAATTTGGGTCCACCTTTCACCAAGGGCCCTCTGTGTTTTCAAGGCTGGACCTTTTTCTTGTGGACGCCACTTTCGCTGGTGCTTCGGGTTCCATGGAGGTCATTCCATGCTCGTTCTCTGGCCACAGTGCCATCAAGTGGTCCTGGAACCCTCCATTCCCAGCCTCCTCTGCAGGCTCTGCTTCGAACAATTGGTTTCTGAACGTTTCTCTGCTTGACATCGATAAATACAAGGGAATGTTCGTTCGGTTTTTGGAGAAACATCTTCACAACCTGACTCCGTCGTTTGCTTCGTGGCTCTCTTTTAAATCCAAGATCCGACATTTCTTCAGAAAGATTGGGTGTGACGCTTCTAGACGCAGTCGGCGCCATCTCCTCATGCTGCAAGAAATCTTGACATCCGCCAGGTGAAGAGCGAGATCAACGCTCTAATGATCCGCAGGGCCGCTGGCGCAGCTCTCAGGGCCAAACTGTCCTGGGCGTCTGACGTCCGGAATATGTCGTCTGCTGTGTTCGCTGAGGAGAGGCGTCGCGCCAACAAGAAGAGGTGCCATCGTTTGGTGGTGAAGAATGGGACAGTGGAAACCGATGCTGACATCTTGTCGGCTTTTCACTCTCATTTCTTATCATTTTTGGGCACCCAGTCTTTCCATCCAACGCCACGATGAAATGGATCAAGGCAATTAGACCTTTCACTTCTGAAGCTGACCTGTCAATTACCCGTCCCTTATCCGAAGATGAAGTCAAGCAGTTTCTGTCAATGGATGGCCGTCACCAGTCCAGTCTTGGGTTAGACGGCATCCCGTATTCGTTCTATAATGCGACTTGGAAACTTCTTGGGCCTTTCCTGGTGCAAGTTTTCAATTCGATCCTCAAGGACCCTTCCTCCATCACGTCGGACTTTACCGCGGGGAAAATCATCTTACTCCCCAAGGTACCGAATCCTGAACTTGTCACCCAGTGGAGGCCTATTACTCTACTCAACACAGATAAGGTCCTCACTGGTGTGCTCCAACAACGGCTCAAATGCTTCGAAGAGTTCTTTGATCCGGGACAATCCTGCTCCATTCCATCTAGTAGGATGTCCGACAACATCATTACCATCAAGTGTGTTATGGAGGAAGCGCGTGCGCGCCGTCAGACTCTCGCCATGCTAAGTCTTGACCAGGAAAAGACCTTCGACAAGGTGAATCACGAGTTGCTTTTCCGTGTGTTTCACCATCTTCATCTTCGGAAATTTGCTACGATTATCTCAGCACTGTATGCTTCTGCCACATCATGCGTGGCGATTAATGGCTCCAATTCGCCTTTCTTCGAACTGTCCAAAGGCGTTAGGCAAGGGTGTCCCATCTCTCCCCTCTTATATATATTCTATTTGAAGCCATTATTACAATTTCTTAATCGCCACCCAGATGTACAGGGGTATGATTTGCCAGCTGCTTCCGTGTTGGATTGTTGCTCAAACTCCGATGGTCAGGTGATTTTTTGAGTGCGTAGGCTTCGATTTATACAAGGAGCTTTTGAAAAGGGTGTCCTGAGATACCTAGCGATGTTCTGCCCATAAAATAAACACTAGTTTCCTCAGACGTTTTGTCGAAATTGGTTAAACTTAAAGCAGTTTGATTAAACTCCGCCCATAACGTAAACCCAAAAGCACATGAAAAAAAGTAAACACCACCACGTGTTCCATAAATAGGTTTCTGCGAACTACCTGTGCATTAATGTGTTGGTCCTAATCAACCACACTCACAGGAAAGCCAAATTGGGCTAATGGAAACTGCGTGATCGAAAACCTACTTCAATTATACATGCTTTTTTCAATTGTCACTCGATTTTAAAACGAGGAAATCTTGCGTTAACAAAATCGCGTCAATGACCACTTTACGTAGGCCTAAATGAGGAACGGACAGAACATGCATTTTACTACTGATACGATCACTGATCCACTTGCACGTCTTTCCTAAATAGTGGACAAGTTCATTTCTGAGGTCTAGTAATTACGAATCTTTCAGTAGGCTCAGAGTGGTTAAGTTTAGGGCAAACACATTATCAGTGCACAGGTAGTTCGCAGAAACCTCAGGGCTTTTGTTTACATTATTGGCGGAGTGTAACCAAACTTCACGAGCTGTTTACTCTTTTAAGGAATACAATTTCGACAAAACGTATGAGGTAACTTGTGTTTATTTTAAGGTGCAGAACATCGCTAGATATCTCACGACATCATTTTCAAAAGCACCCTGTATACAGGGTGATTCTAAAATGGTGAGTCAAAATTATTTAGCGCTGTGGGTCAAAATGAACATACAAAATGTCGAAATCCAAACCCTTATACCTCTAAACCTAATCATTTTAGAATCACCTTGCACAGCGATTTTTTCTTTGTAAACCAGTATACCCATGGGATAACAAGTTTGTTTATTTCGTATCAGAGACAATGTCAGTTTAAAGAACACAGAAATGAGTCTGAAAAGTAAATTGCATAAAAATACGAATAAAACGACTTATTAAAATGAAAAACGAAAAGAAAGATACCATGATATAGACTCAATCCAGGAGCGACGAGTTCATCGTCTGTACCAATTAGGCCACCGCGGTAGAGTGAGGCTGTTTCTAAACATTACCAAATAGTGAAAGCCCTATGTTAGAGCAGGCATACAATTCGCAAAACCTACACCATCAAAAATAGTTAATAAAATGCTTAATAATTAAACTAGGCTGCTGGTAACCGGCTACAGACACAGACCGTGTTTTGTCATTGTTAGAATAATGCGGAGTACGCGAGCTAGTGGATTATTGAAAGAGAAAATGCGAACTTCTTAGTACTGGAGATAAGACAGTTTGATAAACCATTTTTACATCGTGCATTTTATTTCCCTGTACTTTCGATTGTTGGGAAGAATCGCGTGCACACTCTCTACCATTACCTAAGGTTTGCTTTAAAGCACGGTCTATAGATATTCATGGTCATCGAGCTCCATTGTTAAAATAAAGCTAAAGTTTCTATCTCTCAATAGGGCGGGAACTCTATTGAAAAGTGGCGCTGCTTGTACAATCGGCCCAAAAACGCCTGCAGCGCCGCCCTATCGACAGACAGAAACTTTACTTTCATTTTCAGTTTCAATGAAAAACCTCTATCGCAGGTCACGGTCGGCCCTGGTGCGATCTATGCAGCACCTGGCGCGATCTGTTTTCCTTAGCTTCTCGAAACAATGGAAAATGGCCGAAGCTTGATGACCATGAATATGTATAGACCGTGCTTTAAAGATAAAGTCAATATAAGCTAATTTTTACTGAACAAATTGTAAAAATGGATGATTGTTGTGGTGTTTTTTTTTTTAACATAATGTCAGCTTAAAACTGGGTGCTCTGTGCCCTTTAAAGTTGTCGCCATGGAGCGCCACAAATTAAAATATATCGAACAAGGTAATTCGTCCTTATTCAGCGCCCATGGCGTATCCCACCCCCCAGTAAAAAGGTTGGGAAGTTTCCTAACAACTCTTAAGTGCTCGCTACATGGCAGTAAGTATACACTGAGTGGCCAAAAAATTCGAGACAGCCCTTATTTGAAAGAAAACCACTCCGAAAGTGACGTAGAGTGACGTAACAAGGCAGAGCTGCTTATACAGGGTGATCCGAATTTGAAACGTATTTCCTGCAAGGCCATAAAAGATATCAGAGTATTGCTGCTTGTGGTAATTGTGTGTCATCTTAGGAACATGATCCGTATCCCGAGAGCAATGATGTTATGGTCAGTCATAGTTCTCACGCAAGAATAGAGAGCCGCTTTGTTAGAAGTTTATTTTACGGAAAAATCGTACTAACTTTCCATTCAGTGCTTTCTGAGGAAGTTTCCTGACCTCTTATACCAAAGGAAACAACTGTAAACGAGTTTGGTGTATGATAAGTCTAAAAGTGACTCATTGGTCGTTAAGTTCAAATTCATGCAGTAACATTCCTGCGCGTCAAACCCTTGCGTGTAAAATTCTTGCGCTTAAAATCTTAAAGCATTAGCAGTAAACAAAATGGATTTTCGACTCTAAAGAACGAAGCTCTTGCATTACCCGAATTTTGTACGGCCGTAGATTTAGATTTTTAGTAGCCCTCTAGTAGGCTGAATACGGTCCAAGTGACTTTCGCGGAGAGCGCTGCAGGGAAACTTGAATTTTCCCCTGAAACGTAGTCGTTACTACGGCCCGTCGGACACTTTTAGGCTTATTATACACACTGCCTGTCTCGTGAAGCCGGTATACAAGATCATACAGAAAAGTTTTCCCTGATATAAGAGCATCAGGAAACTTTCTTTGAAAGCGCTGTATGCAACGTTCATACGATTTTTCCGCAAAATAAACTTCTAACAAAGCGACTTGCGTGAGAACCGTGACTGGCATAACGCCATTGCGCGCCCGCGTCCGAGCAAGCATGTGTCACGTGGTGCTCTCAGGTTACGTAGCGCGTTCATAAAGTGACACACAATGGACCCTTTTCACTAAGAAGGTAGGCGGGGCACGCGCTTGCTCGGCAGCTACTTCCGGCGGGCAAAAAACTTCCGTTCGTCCATGTTTTCCATTGCTAGCGTACGTTTCGGCGGAAAATGTATCGCCTACAAGATTTAAAAAGGCTCAAAAAAGATGATGTTGACCTCATCGGAGTCAACCAAAATAACTTCGTTGACCTCTTCTTGTAAGTTAACCAAAATCAGCAGGTTAACTATAATCGTGTGGACGTTGATCCCAGCATCATTAGTATATTGAAAATTGCTAGTTGGGGGTCTTAATGGTACCATTAGAGCAGGTGCCATTGAACGATTTTGATCATCTTCGTGACTGGTTTGTGTGATGAACCATATTAAACGATTGGCGAAAACAGATTTTGAAAATCTTTCATAGGCTTCGAGAAGATAGAGTTACGGTCGGACGGACACACAGACTGACAGACACTTTCCTCCATTGTAATAGCATAAAGCACCGTTTGGTACTTAATAATTGTACCATATCCACATCTGTACACTGGCTGACAAAAAAAGTGAAGCACCCAGAAGGAGTGGTCCAATATTATCCTATTCCGGTACACGTGCATTGAGGTGTGAGTAAACGAATAGATTCACAAGGATCTGTAATGTCTAGAACGCTCACCAGAGGGCATTGGTGATGTTACTGCCATGTTACGCGTTAGACATCATATCCACCAGCATTTGACAGAGGCAGCATTGTGGGACTGCATGAGGCTGGTTGGTCGTATTGTGCAATTGTCAGGCATGTGGGCCATTCAGATGTCACAGTGGCCCGATGTTGGAATCAATGGGTATATGAGGGCACCCATACACATCGTGCAGTTTTGGGTCGACCAACAAAACACCACCCAAGGGAGGACCATTGTATGGGGTTCCAAGCATTAAGGAATCCCATGGATCGGCACCCGCCATCCGCGAACATGTACTTGAGACTCCACAACACCCCGTGATTAATTCCCGCACAGTGTCTGGATGACCCGCGTCCGTCGGATTAGGGCCCCGTGCGTCAGTTGCCATTAACACTACAACACCAACGCCTGCGTTTAGAATGGTGCCTTGCCCGGGAGGCATGGACAAAGGACGAATGGCGTCGCGTCATGTTTAGTCATGAGTCCCGTTTCTCCTTGACCTCCGACGACCAATGTGTTCGCGTATAGCGGCGTCGAGTGCGGAGGGCACAACATTCCCATATTGTGGAGACACAGGCGTCACCCCTGGCATCCTTGTGTGGGGAGCCATCGGATATGCGTTCAGGTCACCTCTAATATGCTTCGGCAGACTTTGACGGCACAGCGATAGGTCACAGACATTATGCGTCCGCACATACTATCCCTTATGGCACACCACCCTGGGACAATGTACCAACAAGACAATGCACGCCCACCCACAGCATGTGTGTCTATGGACTGCCTACAGCTTGTTGAGGTCCTCCCGTGATAAGTAAGTTCCCCTGACCTCACTATCATTGAACACGTGTGGAATGACTTTGGAAGGTGACTACGTCCCAGTACCACCTGCGGGATCTGGAGGGACAGCTGCAATAACTGTAAACTGATTTGCCTCGGGAGAGGATCCAAATGCTGTTTGACACCATTCCGAACCGCATAAGGTCATGCATAAGGGCCAGAGGAGGTGCCACATCCTACTGACCTGGCTCCAACATTCCACCTGTACTGCCAACGGCATTATCTGTTTCATCCCATATTGTAATCAGTACAATAAAGATACATGTTCTTTCATCATATGTCGTTTCATTCACTTTCAACCAATCCTTCTGCGTGCTTCACTTTTTTTGTCAGCCAGTGTACATTAACCTAAATTTTGAGTCTTTAGTATAGCTTCTAGCAATGAAGTTGGATGAGACTTTGCAATACATTAACGGGAGAACAGAGTTTCCAAATAGTTTCGCCATTTAGTCCCGGCTTTATCAAGGATACACACAAGAGGCTTCACGCCCTTATATAGAAATATGGACAATGATTGGATGAAATACAACGTTTGGCATGACAAAGTCAATGAATAATGCAATCTGGGTTCAATGACTGGAAAAAGGTAGAACCTAAATATACAGCTAGATATAATAAAGGGTAAGAGAATGTCTACAATAAAGGACCAGAGAGTGTCTACAATAAAGGACCAGAGAATGGCTACATGGTATATTATGTTACACTAGTAATTACACTGCATTCACATGGTTTACGAGACATAGACCTATTACGATTATCATAAATTACTTTATACATGGTGTTTCACAACTATATGGTCAAACTTTTAGGTGAGGTAGTATGGATGACTCTCACCAAAAAGGTTTATATGAACAAACATGGGTCCGAATTTGAACGCTAACTGAGACGGACAGAAATAACAATGAGCCAACAAGACCAAAAACTAGTGAGCACTGTTACGATTTTGAATGAGTAACTCAAAAACTACTTGTTGGATTACGATTAAATTTTAACGGTGTACACAGTTTTCTGCAGCCTTATTCTTCCAAAATTCATTATTGTGGACGTTACAGAATCGGGGTTATTAACTTGTTGATCTTGTTGGCGGCATTTTTATTTCTGTTCATATCTCCAGTTAGCGCTCAAATTCGTAAATTTTTTGCTTAGAATCATTCATACTACCTCCCCTAAAAATTTGACTATTTAGTTGTGAAACACCCTCTATTTTAACGTGAAGGTGACCAATAAAATGGATGTAAACGTGAAAAGAATCAAATTAGTTTACATTATTATTAGGAGCTTTAGTAAAAATTTAGACTCTCATATTTAAAATTACTTCTGCGTTACAGCTAAATCTCCTTTTTGGAATGTTTACAAGATTTTATTCTTTATTAGTTTTTAAATATCTTACCATGAAGGGGAATTCATGCGGATTGGCAGGTTCTCCTTGCAAAACCCGTGCAGAACCTGTAAAATTGGAAATACTTTTTATCATATCTAGTTTTATAAAAAAGCATTAAGTAGGTTCAAAATGTACCTGAATTCCGAAGCCGAAGATAATAAGATGATGCATAAGGACTCTTTTGCTATATGGAGGAAGAAAGGTTTTATGTTAATTATAATGACAGCAACGATGAATGTGAACCGAACAGAATTGTTTTTTTTTAATTTTTAATTAGTCTAAGATTTTTATTGTTATAAAATCGTTAATTTGAAAATTCTACAAATACTATAGTAAATATAGCTTACAAATGCAGAAGTCACATGCAAACAACTAATAAGCATTAAAATCAAGGAATACAGAGACCACGTCATTGTTGCTTTGCAGAGAGTAAGAAAAAGAAGGTTCAAGTTAAACCTGAATCACTTTTATGCGCTTCTTCCTTATCAGTAGTTAATTAAACACTATCAGTTATTTTTTATCAAATATTACTGTACCCGAAAACCTTGGAATGTCACAGTTACATTAATCATTATACTCTTTTAACATTAAGTTATAAGAAAAAAACTAACCGTTATGAAGCACAAAAAAACCTTAATGTAAAGTATTCAATAAAAAACTTCTGTGGAGGAATGCATTTTTAACAATACCATTAAAAACAAATGGCCTTCTGACCAATGCAAATACGTTAACGATTATTTAGCACGTTCTGTTTCTTTCCTCGTATCAGCTCATACAAATGTTGATAAATTATGCTTTTTACTTAACACCAGATGAGTGTTTTCCTCTCACTAAACGGTCGCATTAAGCAAAATGGTTACTCTTAAGCAGCACACACAAGCAGTGGTTTGGTGTGCAGAAGTAAAATCAATAATTTCGTTACAAAGAAATTACCCATTCGCCGGATGGTAAAAAAATTTTTATGTGATGTGTGGAAAAAAGTGATTGGACACTCCCTTCATAAGCTTTGAGCTTACCCATGACCTGTAAGATTTAAAAACGGAACGGAAAGTGTACTCAAATATCTCTCAGATAAATAGCCCCGGAAACATCTTTCCGATTTCGAAAAAAGCATAATTACACAGGCCAAGCTACATCTTATGCTTGTTTATCTGCTGAATCCATATCTGACCTCAGTTCTTTTCTATCACCCACATGTTTCTTGTGTTTCAATGAAACATTTTTAAATTATTCAGAATTTGGAGCCTGATAATTTTCTTTGTAGCTCAAAAATATGGATACTTTAACATTGCCGCCGCTTCTTTAAACACACACTACTTTAACACTGCAATCTCTGTGTGCACGTGGAAAAGGGACATGATAGAAAAAGTCTAAATGCAGATTCGGAATTAGAAAACTAAAACCCACAAGAATAAGGCAAATTCATTAAAAAAAATTTTTTTATCGTTGGCCTGTGTAATAGGATGCTCTATAGGAGGTATGAGTATACGATGCATTACTAATTGCATTCTTTGTTATCATAACATGGAAGAAGAAAGAGCATTGCATGAATAAACATCCCCCGAAAGTCTATGCATTTAGACATTATGGTCGAGCAGCCACCCATAAAACTCTCATCAAAAGGATGAAATCAGCTCAGCGCAGACGTTGGTTGTTTAGAGCACATGAGAACACACCAATTGGACACAGGAGCAATGGCGGCGCGTA
The DNA here is from genome assembly GCA_023313115.1 of Rhysida immarginata. NCBI lineage: Eukaryota > Metazoa > Arthropoda > Chilopoda > Scolopendromorpha > Scolopendridae > Rhysida > Rhysida immarginata. The sequence goes on along the minus strand of JAHWFO010117657.1, from coordinate 1,144,809 downwards.
ATAGGGAGTGACTAATCACGATTTGCGATTTTTAGTTTGGGTGGACAAGTGTGGATTTGTTGGTTACCTCGAGAAGGTGTTCAATTTATCTGAAGACATTAAAATATCTCGAGAACCACACATCGGATCAAAAATTGTTGAATGAAAAATGTTCGTCTCGAAGGGGGACATCTAACCATTCTGGAGGTGGGAAAGGGAGGAGTTAAAAAATTTAAATGGGAACCCCCATTTTTATTGCAGATTCGGATTCTCCAGAAAAAATTATCCCAATTTGACCTACTATTCGAGTCATTTCGGTCACAGATGGCGCTGTAATCGACAAAAATCAAAATGGGTAAAATATCGTTGAAAAATTGCGATATCTCAAGAAATAGGTATCAATTCAGCAAAATAAAATTAAATGTTTTTGATATTCTTACAAATGCTACTTAATGACACCATAATTGTCTACCCTATTTCTTGAGATATCGTCACGTTTTATGTGGTGGGGTTAAGGAGTCGAGTTTGGTATTATTAGATGTCCCCCTTCGAGACGAACATTTTTCATTCTACACTTTTTTTGATCCGATGTGAGGTTCTCGAGATATTTCAATGTCTTCAGATAAATTGAACACCCTGTACAGTGCTCACCTTGAGGCATGGTAATGGCGGAGTACTGATATGATGTTGTTTCAGTTACTTCGGCATGGCTCCGCTGATCTTAGTGTATGAAAACATGAATTCCAACACATACCGAGATACTCTGGACAACTCAGTGATTCTTAAATTCTATGGACCACAACACAAAAGAGAACCCGTGGGACGAATTAGAACGACGGTTGCAGGCCAGACCGGACCGACCTTATTCATTGCCAGTAATGGTTATTGTACACCTGGCAGTATGGCGAAATATCCCACATAAGATAGTCCAAGAACTTGTGAATACTTTACCCAGAAAGGTTGCTGTCGTTGTAACTGCATAAATCCTAATGTTCCATTGCCCCGAAGTGTTCAGTCACTTTCTTCCACAGAGTGTAGAAGTTTCTGGCAACGAAGTCATCTAAAATAATCCAAGTGATCTCACCATCATATTTCTTAGGAGAGGAATAAATTCAAGCGAGATTTCAAAAAACTCGAATAAACCAAGCATCATGACAATTCCATTTCATATCTATTTCTAGTTTGTGGTCGGAGTTGTCGTAGGGTGATTTCCTTGACCCCTAAGCTCTTATTCCATCTAGATAATTTTGCGCTTGTTCCAGAATTTTCTGAAGCCGTCAGATTTCCAATAAGTTCATGGTGAATGTCCTCGAGTGTTAAGTGATAATTCAATGTGGAATGTCTGATGGTCGCAAGAGCGACACACTCGAAGAATTTCTTCCTCCAGAGAGCTTTTTCTACAGTGGTTTTTTCCTGAAAATGCCCATCCTGTGGAGTTATTTCCTTAGCAGGTCATGGCTAATAAGGGATTCAATGATTTCGATGATTATTATACGTAGTTTTCTTCTTCTTCTTTCGGTACAGAGGGTAGATCATTGCTGAGTGCCTCCCCACCCCAGCGATGATCTGGGCGCTTATTCCTACTAGGGTATTTTGCGTCATCTCAGTATTGAATAACGACTGCTACAAGATGAGAGTAGGCAGCCGGGACCGACGGTTTTATGTGCCCTCCGAAGCGCAGGGGAAAAACATAGTTATAAACTGGCTTTCACCCAACCAGTGGCTGGCCGCGACAAAGTTGATATTTAAACTCCACTGATAACGGCGAACCGATCAGCGAGACAACCAGGCTACGATCACCCCTATACATAGCTTACTTTCGCTAAGTTGCAAAATATTGGATATTAAGTTGGTTGGTTTGGTTGGTTAGTTGGGCATTAACGTCCTTTTCAACTGCTATGGTCATTTCAGGATGGCGTTATAGGGGCCACAAATTTTGCCTCGCAAGGGTTCTTTAACGAAAACAACGGCTTTACTTCCCTTTCGAAGGAAGTGCGTGATCTCAGGATTTCCCCCTGAAAAATCCTTGTCGTCCTTGTCAATCGAACCCGCATACTCGGGCATCAGAGGCAATCACATAACCACTGAGCCACCGAGGCTGATGGATATTAAGTCTAATGATGTCAACAAAAAAAAAAAGACTTGATCGGTCCTTTTATGAGCGCGTTAACCCAGGCACGTTTCTATAGAATTGCCTGGATAAAGTCCACAGATATCATCGTACACTAAGTCTGATAGCCGTTGTAGGTAGAACAGGAAAATAATTTTGAACATGTGAATAATGGTAAACACGTTAATTATTAATTAAGCTGAAAATTTTATTTATTTATTTATTTATTTATTTATTTATTTATTTATTTAAATTTTAGATCACAGTAATGCCCATCTGGGTTTGTAGGTGGAGTTGTTTCTTATACAAATCTACAGTTTTTTCCCGATCTTGATCGTTGGAACGTGCGGAACAGGCGTTGCAGAAGAAGGAGCCAGCATTGGTAAATCGCTAATAGGTACTCTTCCTTCATGACATTGCCCGGCCACATATGGCGCGGGTGGCCAGGGAAACCATAGAGAGCGGCTTGGCTGGGAAACTTTGTGTCATCCACCTTACTCACTAGATCTTGTTTCAACGGATTATCACCTTTTCCATTCTCTGGACTACCATCTTCATGAAAAATCCTACACCAATGATAGAGACCTGCGAAAGGCACTCACGGACTTCTTTGAGTTCAAGACTGGCAAGTTTTACAGCCAGGGATTGATCAAGTGGAGACACGTTGGCAGAAGGATGCCAATGGGGATTAATTTGGGGACTAGCGATACGCTACTTTTTGTGTACATCATTTTGTTTTCCGGAATTAAAAACGACAAGAACTTTTGAGGTTACCTCGTATTAGCTTTTTTCACCCAGGTTCATTTTAATCGAAAGATACAGTGCCTTTTCCTTCATTACCAGGATAAATTGAACAAAACATAAAATTGCAAACGTTCATTATTTGGATACTTCTTAAGAAACACGTTATTACAAAATTGTTTGAACGTGGATGTAAAAAAAAATATAAAGGAGGATAAATTCTGTTCCCTTAACTCGTATATTTACAAGGATACCTATATTTCGTTTTAACAGATACATAAATCTTTACTCAGATCTGTAAATGGATATCTTCACCCCAACCTCAAATGCTGATCTTGGCATTATAACCCCAACCTTTCCAAGTTCCTTCCACTGACACAATCTGCCTTCTCCTTCGTACCATCCTCACCTTGAATTTATTCACCTGTAACAGTGATCATTACATCCAGTCCAGCGGTAATGCCATATACTTCAAAATGGCGCCCTACTTTGCCAATGTGTCTTTATCGGGGAGATGGAAACTAAATTACTTTCCACGTCTCCCTTAAAACGACTGATCTGACTGCGGTATATTGACGATGTTTTTATAACCTGGCCACATGATGAAGACTCACTAATTGTTTTTAACTCCCATTCTAACTCCTTCCACCCCTCCATTAAGTTTCCTCACAAATATCCTACCATCGCGGTTCCTTTCTTTTATGTCTCCATCTCTATCGCCAAAAATAATTTTTCCACTAATACCTAAAATAAGCTCACCGACCAGTGCCAGTACTTAACAATGGGAGCTGCCTCCACGCCATTGCAAGGATAACATCTCTCTAGATCAGTTAACTCGCATCCATAGAACCTAGACTAATCAGTCTGACAAGGATTTCCATGTTAACACTCTATCCACTCCCTTAAAGAAAAGTGCTATCCCAAATATCTCATACGCTCTTCTATCTATAAATATCGTAACTCCCGTTCTAATAACAATCCCAAATCTTCTCCAGCCATATCAACACCTACGTTAATTCTTTCCTGTCATCTAACCCTCAATAGTATTAAAAATGCCCTAGAGAAGCATCAACATGTTTTAAATGACTCTCCCCTCATTCTATTCTACCAGAATCACCAAAAATTCATCGTAAATCTCATTTTTTGAAATTGTGATCCATGCTGCTGTCATTAAACCAGGCGCTTCTACTAAGGGCTGCTTTCCTTGCAACAAATAATGGTGTGGCACTTGCCATTTTCTTAACCATACCACTTCCATTTCCAATAATGCTTCCTCCTTTACTCTGAAGATTAACCAAAACCTGACGCACTTTTAACAACATAATATATCTTTCAGACTCCTTAACAATGCTGACACCCCTGTCGCTAAACACATTCATTTCCCTGGCCACTCATTACAAGACGTTGATCTTTATAATCTTCGCATAAACTTTCATAACCGAAAAAAGAAAGGAAACAATTCGAGTCTTTTCTCATTTGGAAATTTAATTCCCTAACCCCTAATGGCATTAACCTTAGCAAAGGCACGATTCCTTCATTATATTTTCCATATTCCCCTCCAATCCAGCTATTGCCTAATTTGTCGCAGCCCTTTCTAAAAGTTTCTGTCTGTACCCTTTTCTTTTCCTTTTTCCAATCCCCCCTTTAAATGATTTTCCATTTTTTGTCTTTTTTCTTTCTTAATGTAATGCGATCATTAATATTCCCTCTTTTTTCAAAAGTTTTCTCTATTATTTGTCTTCAGTTTTAGCGTTTTCAGTCCAATTATTTTTAATAGCACTCTAACCTGCTTGTAAGAGCTCCATTGGGAATTGAAACTGTTCTCTTATAAGAGGAGCGTTCTTTTATCCGGAGCCCTTATATGCGGAATCGACTGTATCATTCCTATTTTCTTCTACAATTTCTGTCACTTTGATTTTTATGGTTTATCCTATTGCATTTTTTATCACTGCCTTTTTATCATCTCCCATTGGTCCTCTTGTCCAATCGCAGCACGTCTTCTATTTCATTTCCAGGCTTTCCATTAGTACCCTACATTCACTTTAGCCAATATCTTTTTTCTCCTTCCTACGTTGTTTGTATATAAGTCGTGTTCTAATATTTCCATTATCGTGAGGACTCATGGCGTTCCGTTTAAGACGATTCTATCTGAGCTCGAGAAGCATGTTCCAGTGGAAAAGATCACTGTTCATCAGTGTTGCCAACTTGGGGGGATTCCCCCTAGATTTAGGGGAAAAAATTTTTTTAAGGGGGATAAATGGGGGAAAAATATTTTGGGGGGAAATTTGGGGGTAAGGTTTGAAAATATTAGCTTAAATTGAAATAATGAAATTTGAATACGACATGCGTCAATTACAAGAAATTGTAGCAACACTGACAGTTCAACAAGCTTAGCCATTAGAAGACACGGACTTCCAGCTTCATCGGACTTAGGACCACGCCTCCTGGATCTGTCTTATCTGTAAGTACTCCTTTGCTATGTATACCCTATTGCCTTACTTCTCCACAAGTTCTGGAAGAATTGTAACCACATTTTATCGGGTTCTGGAATTAGATCATTGTGATGCCGAGAGTCTGTACCAAGCATTTAAGAACAGTATTGAGAAGGATAACTTGGATATAAACAATTTAGTTGGTGTGGGTACAGATAATGCGAATGTCATGATCGGATCACATACTTCTTTCACAACTAAGCTGAAAGCAGAGGTCCCGCATCTGTGCGTACTTCGTTGTGTTTGCCATTCACTACATTTAAGTGCAGAAAAGGCATGTGAAACATTACCTAGAAAATTAGAGTTTTTGATTCGAGAAGCCCACAATTGGTTTTCTTTCAGCTCATACGGGTAGAGCTGAAACCGTCAAAGGTAAATGTGAAGACGAACAAACTCACAATAGGATAGTCTCTGGAATTAAATCTGATAATTCAGCCTCATCAACTGAAGTCGGAGAAGGTCTTGAAATACGTGATTCGTAATGTGGATATTACGTAAGACCTCGATGACTTCCAAGAAAATCTAAAAAGAGCCAACTACTTCCCGGAAAAGGTAATTCGATTAAGGAAAGCCAAAGGATCCATTAATATGCCGATGGTTTTGGTTCTGCTCCCAAACACCGAACACAACAAGTCATTGAAAAACATTACACGTATTGGGCCGCTGGCAGTGCTAGTGGAGGCCTTTCGTGGGAACAAGAAGCCACTACAGTGTTACAACTGCCTGCGCTTCGGACACGTATCCATGGGCTGCACGGAAGATCCTCGTTATAACAAGTGTGCAGAGAAGCACCAGTCAAGAGATTGCTCCAAGATTAAAGGACAAGACCCCCCAAAGTGCGCCAGATATGGTGGACAGCACACTTCAAGTTACACGAAATGTCCAAAATTCCCCCAGGTTCAAAGGATGCCTAGTTCTAAAGTGACAGCAGACAAATCCTATGCTGCTGCTGTGTCTAAGCCGGAGGATAAAGGCCTCAACATCAACGACCTATCAGGTATGTATAAGCAATTAGGTCGTATCTGTCATCTGTTTTCTAATCTAGGCAAAACTTACCCACAGTTGAGTAGGCTCCTTACGACCAACTAATTATACTATGGCTGCAAAACGTTATACATTAATCAACAAAGGTGAACTTCGGTGCGTGATATGGAACGCTAGGGGCATTCCCCGAAAGCGTATCGAGTTTCATAACTTTCTGATAAAGCAAGAAATCGACGTTGCTTTCCTCAATGAAACGCACCTCAAATCAAAGCCAAGACTTCAGGCTACCTGGCTATTGTGTGTGCCGTACGGATCGTATGGCTTCAAATGCTGCAAGATGTGCGTCTGGGGGCGCTGCGATCATCATTAAGAAGGGAATTCAACACCAAGAACTAGTCTCCAAGTCTTATGCAGGTATGGAATCGGCCTCCATCATTATCAATGACGTTTCCTGTGGTGAAGTGAAGTTCGTGGCGCTCTATAATTCACCTAAACATTATCTTGACGTCAGCGAGCTTGATGAACTCTTCAGTGGTGACACTCCCGTTGTCGTGACTGGTGACCTAAATGCCAAACACCCAAGCTGTAACTCCAGAACGTAGAACTACAACGGCATGATTCTCTATAGGTACATGCAAGGAAAATATAACATCATCGCTGCTGAACCCGTGGAGGTCACCTACTACTGCGACCACTCCCCTACTAGTGACGTTTTACAATATCTTCACAATTGATGACCTTTCTTCTGACCACAAGCCTGTGGCGTTGAACTTTGACAATGTTGACATAAATTTCCAAGAGGAACTCATACATCATCTAGACTGGAAGCTCTACAAATATTCTTAAGACTATGGCTGCCATCCCGACGTTGCTTACTGTACGGAGGACATCGATCAACGTGTTGAAAACATCACCAGATGTATTAACAGTGCCATAGAAGCTAGTAACTCCATCTGAGAAGAAACCTCCTCATCGAATCCAACTCACTCCTGGAATCCAACGCCTAATTGCTGAAAGAAACAGGACCCGTAGACTATGGCAACGCTATCGTTAACTTTCGCTCAAAACCAAGACAAACTCAAAAGCTTGTCCGCTCGCGACAATTCCATTTGGAGTATGGTCAGAGCTTTACAGAAGAAGAAGAATAATTCGCTTCCTCCACTCCGTACACCACAAGGTGATTTTGTGCAAACTGATCAGGGCAAGGCCCAAGTCATTGCAGATTCACTTGAAATGCAATTTGTTACTCCTATCAACAACAATCCCGAGAGTCAAATCATGTCTCAGCGTGTGGAAGATGGAGATGAAGTCCCGCAGCATTTAACGAAGAATAACATCGAGGCCGGAGAGATCGCCACCATCATCAGTAAACTGAAAAAGAAGAAGGCTCCAGGAAGAGACAAGGTGAGCAATAACGCCCTTTTTAATCTCCCAAAGAACTTTAGTGACTTTCTCATCAATATCATTAGCGACTACTGGAAATTTTCCTACTTTCCTGCATCTTGGAAAAAATCTATTGTTTTAAGTATCCCCAAGCAGGGACAAAATCCAGCAATTCCCTCGAGCTACCGACCTATTAGTTTGCTCCTCTCAATGTGTAAAGTTTTGGAGAAAACGATCCTCGTCAGATTCCAAGACCACTGTCTCGCCAATAGATCTTCTTCGGAAAGATCGGTTTGGCTTTCGAGCCGCACACTCTTGTCAGATGCAGATATGGAGGCTCGTAGAAGACCTGAGCACCTCCTTAAACCTTTTCAGGTACTGCGGAGTCGTATTTCTCGATGTCAGTAAAGCTTTTGACCAAGTATGGCTTGAGGGCCTTCTCTACAAGATGATTAAAACGGGTTTCCTCCTGATTTGGTTTTGATGGTGAAATCCTTTCTCACTGATAGGTCATACCAAGCAAAAGTTGGTGAAAATCTATCCACGCCCCATGTTGTAAAGGCAGGTGTCCCTCAAGATTCTGTCCTCGCGCCCGTGCTATTTAATTATTTTGTGCATGATTTCCCGAATCCTAATAATTGTAATCTATATTTCTATGCTGACGATACTGCCATTATGACATGGGCACATAAGCCGGCTCACATTATCACTCGTCTACAGCACGCCTTGAAGAAGTTCGAAGACTGGTTTAACTGCTGGAAGCTGAACCTTAATGTCGAAAGTGCAAGGCCATATACTTCAGCAGAAAGTTCAAGCGTCCCCAGAGTCTCTTGTTCTGTTCAATAAGAAACTGGACTGGGTAGACAACTACAAATACCTTGGCGTTATCATCGACTTAAGACTCTCTTGGAATCATCAGGTGACCATCGCTCTGAACAAAGCGAAGAGCACTAAGTACTGTCTCATAGCTCTCCTGGGCCGAAACAGCACCCTCAGCATCGACATAAGTTACTTCTGTACAAGTCGATTATTCGGATCATACTCTTCTATGGCATGCCTGCGTGGGCGACTATCTGTAGAAGCAGATGGAGTGAGCTACAGTCATTCCAGAATGTTACATTGAGGACCATTGCCCAGCTTGACAGAAGGACTGTGAAAAACCAATCCATCCACTCGGATTTAGACATGGTCCACATCGGAAAGTTTATACAGGATCTCCTTTTGATTATGATGCAGAAGATGAAGATTCATGACAATAATCTAGTGACTGGAATACTGAAGAACTCAATGGATATGAAGTGGCATATGAAGTATCGAAAACCAAGGCACATTCTTGACATCAAGTTTGAAGACATCAGCAACGTCTGTTTCCCGGACTTCTGGAAGATGTGATAATCTTCTTTCTCCTTGTTTTTTTTCGTTTGTATTTTGTTTCTGACACTCGTCAATCTTATTTTCTTTTTTGTATAATATGGAAGACCGCTTGCGTTGGTTAGGCTTCTTGACTACCTTAGTGTATTTCGTTTGGAATTTTTTCTGGTTCGATGTGCTTTGTGAAAGCGCTGCTTTCGTCCCATCTGAAAAAATGTACACTTCGCTGTTCGATTGTCGATTATCGATTACCATTATCACTTTCAGGATAATTCTCTGTTCTCCTCTTTACTTTGACAAAGGATAACCCCTATCCGAAACAACAGTTTTTGTCAGGGTCTACCTCCCTGTGTTCAATTTTTATAATTATACGAGTATAAAGTCAAAATGAAGAATAGATGATAGTATCTGAACTTTAAGGACAAATCAAAGTAATGTAAAATTGCTATAATCTAATTCAAAACTTCTAGGGGAGTGAAATTTAACAAATTAAGAGTTATTCATTCACTGTTTATTTCAATTGATGTTAACTGATGGTAATTAAAATGAAGGGTTCTTTATTAGTAGAGACGAGTTTATCTTGATTTTGAAAACATCACAACAATGTTCGCCCACATGTTAAGTTTACTTTAACTCACCACCGCTGGTGTCTTCAAAATGCAAAAGTTATAACAATCACTTTTTGTGAAAAGTAGCCCAAGAAAAACATCATCATTTAGCCAGGAAAAGACGTCCATGTTGACGGAAATTTGAAGTTGTTTGATTTCTCCCATGATATGGCTTATCCTCCTCATGATACATGTCTTGATTCTAAATGGACATCATATCTCTATTACATCATAATCAAGCTAAACAGGGGGTTTGTTGGAGCTGTGGCAGATAGAATTGCCTCCGTGGTCGCCTCAAAAGATCTTAATTAGGTGATAGGCGCTTCATGGTTCGTTAAAAAGTTTCAATGCGAGGCTCGCTTCACTATCACGAAGATGAGATGGACTGTAAAGTCATCTCCGACGACTGAGCAGAGATGCTTGGGTGACAAGAAGCGCCGTCTGAATGCTGAAGGGGCTATTCTAGACTACTCTAGAAAGAGAAAGGATCTCAGATGAAATGCCACGGTTTTCGAAACGACCGATAGTGGGAGGTCGGTGCCGCGAATTCTGGAGGCAACGATTAAGCTCTGTTATCCACATCTTCCCGGCGTTTTCTACAAAGTTATCCACAATTCCCAGATAATGAAAGAAATTGTGAAGCGTAGGTCTTGCTTGTATGGTTCTCCAGTAGAGGCAATGAACAAGCGGCGCAGAGACTGGTAAGAGAAATTATTCAGCCTATATTGTTGCTTGAGATGGCTCCAGATGGACTGCGCGAACGTGAACCTTTAGTGAATGTGGGGAAATATCTCTATCCTGCCACAGAAGAAGCATCATTCAAACTTGACCACTTTTTGGAATTTTCTCGAGGGAATGAGACATTTTCACGCAGAAAAATGTTCCCTATATGTAGACTAAGACTGTAAGGAAAAATCGTACTAACAAGGGAATCCCTCGAACATGTATGTCACAGATTTCCACCATATTAAAATATGTTACTCATCTGAATCTACTGTAGATGCTTGCAAAATAAGAGAGATTTTTAATTTAGATGCTTTTTAATAAATGCGGCACGTAATTTCATAAATACCACTAAACAATCATTACGGTATCACTGAAACGACGGTAACATGATTGAATATCGACATCCTTTATGTATCAACAACCACGACCAGGATTTTTAAACTAGAAAAACATTCTAAGACGCAGAAAGATAAAAACACACATGTGAAAGATCAGTGGTGAACCTTTAATATATCTATTACTACAATTTAAAGCTGGACAAGAAATCAGCATTGAGTTTTACTGTGTTTGTCTACGCAAACTTCAAACGTAAACATATGATGAAGGCCATTTTTTGCCAACCAAAGCAATGACCGACAGGCTTCCAAATGGGGACGCGTTGGTGGCGCTGAAAGCAGCTCATGAGTAAAGCACTGTATAAAGAAAGTAAGGACATTTGCTTGCCAGGCCGCCATTTTGAGGCCTTTTTCGATACGTTGTTTGCCTCTTTTTTGGTAAATTCAAACTTGCAGATTGAACAATTCTTTTTTGACAAAAGTTAGAGAGGATTGTGCCTCTGATGTCCAAATTTACCAAAAAAGAGGCAAACAACGTATCGAAAAAGGCCTCAAAATGGCTGCCTGGCAAGCAAATGTCCTTACTTTCTTTATACAGCGCTTTACTCATGAGCGATCTACTCATTTCATATCGTTGGTAAAAATAGATGACTGCAGGATCTGGTTCTTGACTTCGGCGGGGGGGGGGGAAGTTTCTTTTAATAAATGTGTAAGTGCATTTCTGCTTCCCTGCTAAAGCTCCTCCTTGGAATGTTTACAAGATTTTATTATATACAGGGTGTCCGGAAATAAATGGTAAATATTCATACGACGTGAGAGAACATGTATAAAGAAGCATTTTTATTCCTATGAACATGGTGTCGCAAGCCAACCCCCACAGAGATACAGGGGGATTAAAGAAAGTTGCGCCGCCTGATTTTTGGCTTCCCGCGAGCGACTACGTAATGTGGTGCAGCCCACATTGGAGCCTACAGACCTCAGTACTCACGGGCTCTTAATAACTGCATCAACGATCCCATTTGTGAGGGTTCAGGTAGTAAGCTTATTTGTGAAATGGTCCTGATTGTGTAAATGTATGCAAATCAATACGTGTGCCACGACCTCTGGTGACATTTAAGGTATTAAAGGTTTGTGGAGTGACCTGACAGGGGCAGCCATTAGAGCATCTGGTGAACAGATGTGGGCTGCACCACATTGCCTAGTCGCTCGCGGGTTGCCAACAATCAGGCAGCGCAACATACATTAATCCCCGTGTATCTCTGTGGGGGTTGGCTTGCGACACCATGTTCATAGAATAAAAATGCCTCTTTATACATGTTCTCTCACGTGTAGGAATATTTACCATTTATTTCCGGACACCCTGTATATACATATAGATGACCAAAGTTTCTAATTTATTGGCTCGTGTGTTTATGTTCAGGACAATGTTCTTACCCAAACATATCTTGAGAACTTGTCTGCGGAACAAGAACGACAGGAAACCACTGCTCCACATAAGATATTTATTAAAACGTATGCGCATTTCGGCAGCCAAGCTGCCTTCTTCAGCGTATACAAAGACCTGATCAGAACAAAGTAAATCTGTTCTGATGATTTACTTTGTTTACTTTGTTCTGATCAGGTCTTTGTATACGCTGAAGAAGGCAGCTTGGCTGCCGAAATGCGCATACGTTTTAATTAATTAAATATCTTATGTGGATCAGTGGTTTCCTGTCGTTCTTGTCACGTTGTGTCCACAGTTTCTGGCTCCATTTGCTCTCATTGTCTGCGGAAGTTTTTATTTCTTAATCATTTAAATTGTAACTGTAACAAGACTAAATCTAGATTATCAAAGACTAAGGCTTCCGAAACCGTTTTCTATATTTATGATTTTTAGATGGTAATAATTTTACCTTTCACTAATTTGCTTTAGAATTTTCTTTTACTAAAAAAAAATTTATAAGGCTTACACTGAAAAAAAAAGCAATAAAAACTAAGTCTACTGTACATAATATTTTCCTGGGCGGTAATAATTCACTGTTAGAGTACACTGAGGTATTTATTGCATTTTTCATAAATAAAGTACAAAATTATGGATATTGGTCTCATAAGTTGGCTTCATTTGCTCTGGATGTTTGTTTTAATGTTTCATTTATTTCCATTTAAAGTTATGTCCATTTTTTATTTCTGCAGACACATCAAATATGCCAAAAGTTCAAATCCATAACATCAGGTGATTTTTACAAGTACAAAAATATAAAGATATAGCCTACATAAAAAATATTCAAGAATTTACCGGTACTTCTTTTATGAAAATCATTCTAAATATTGTATTCACATTTTTAAACCACGCTTATTGTAATGCACTTGGAAAATGCAGTAGTAACCCGTTTAAATTTGCATAACGTTTCACATGACCCCGATAGCGAGATGCAGTAAGAGATGGAAAAACGGTACTTCTTACAATATTAATGGGCTGTCAATGCCATTTATTATATTCCATGGCGAATGTCAAAGGAAATTTGTATGTTTCCATGGCGATCTATGCAGTAATTCAAATTGGCGAGGCGTTAAAGGAAGATTGGAAGCATTACTTAATAAGATTCTACATAAAATCATTCTAATTAATTATAAGCATAGCGAATATAATCAATACAAATCAGTTTGTGTTATTTATTGCCTTACGTAATACCTGACATTGACAATTCTGACAGTGACTTTGAAAAATTGATTGAATACTTTGCGAGATTACAGCGATAACTTTTCAGCATTTTTTCTATGCTATGGTTTAGCTTTATTTATACGTCATTGGTATCTAAAATACTTGAATATATAAATGAAAGTATTTTCGCCTTTAAATATCAGACCTTGGCTCAGTAACTTTCTCTTATCTAAAATGTTGCCTTTCATTCTCTTGTCTTTGTTCCTCTTTGCCTTCATCAGCAATGGAGAAGCAGCTTCCCATGTAAGATACTATAAGGTTAAATAAGCAGAGAGTCTTTTTTAAACATGAAATACTAAATTTTAAGTAGTAAATCTTTATGTTTAAAGAAAAGTCTTAGGAAAAAATAGCCTATTTTCATTTTTGACAATATATTTTAATACTTTAATTTTGAAAATATTATAATATGAAATTAGAATTTTAATATAATGTTTAAATTTTAATATATTTTTTGAAGAAGTTATATATTATTCTTGACTGAAATACGGTTAAAACCATATTTATTATATAAAACTTCATACTAACAAGGCTTTGTAGTGCTCTTAAGGGCTAGCATTGCTATATAAATACTATAATATTAGTGGCATAAAGTTAGATCAAACTTTCTATACTAAAAATTCAAAAGTTAATTCCGTAGAAATATAGATTATACGGGAACTGGTCTTTACGTACAAGGAAAATTAATTTTTAATGTCAGTTTTTCAATTGCAGAAAAGAAGCCCTCGTGTTTTTATGGGAGGACAGCGTGGAATCAGTAAGTGAATCTTTATATTTATTAACTGCTTATTCTTATTTTAATAATACTTCAAAAAATCATAAATTTGCATTATACACTTGCTTAAAAGATTGTCATTTGTAATACTTAAACGATTGTCATGTTAAGAGCTATATGTTTATTCCAACATATAATCCATCATATGGATATTTCGACGGGTGCTTGTCTGTGGTTCATCATGTATGATGTCAATTATCACATCCTTCTCATCCGGAGAATGTGCTACAGGCCGCCCTTGTCCTGTTTGACGGCCAAAGGAACCACGCTCCCTCAAATGTCTGTCGACAGATACAAATGTTCGGTTATTTGGCAAACGTCTATTCGGAAAGCGTTCTTGGTAGAGTCTTCTTGCTTCCACAGGCATTTCCGTACGCAAGACCATACATTAGGTGCATGTCAATGTATTCTGCACTGGAATACGTGTACATGATTTTTTTTACGTAAATCGTAATGCGTATGTCAAAGCACGCAAACGTTCTGAAATTGATATTCCTAGTGGATGTACAGTAGTGAAACTACAGTAATGGAAACAACCGTACACAACTAATGGAACAACCCTAAAGTAGGTTTAAATGGAACAAACCACGAACCTAGTGTTGGGTCGAAACGTTGGAACTGCTAAAATATCGTTCGCTAACTACCGTGCTTCCCTACTCTATCATATTGGATTACTCGCAAACAAATAGTTTCCAGACAAAGTGCTATAGAGCATTTTCGTCTTCTTTTGACCTGAAGAATATGTCACTAAATTTATTGTACATAATTTTGAAACACCCTGTATTACATGAAAATATTGCGAAGTTCCTCGCGACAATCTTGACACCCGATAACTTTAATTGGTTCCGTCTTTCTTGCTGCAGGAACTTTAATTCTGTACTCTTCTGCTCAGCTTGAAAAATCGTACCGCATTACTAGTCAGCAGCGACGCACCGCTTTTATATTAATCTTATGACGTACATAACTGTAAATAGAAAAAAACAGGGTTAACAGAAATCAAATGACGTACATAACAGAAATCGCGAGTCAAATCGCAAACGCAAGTCTCACTCTCGGCCCTGCGGGCCTCGCTGGTCAGTGTTTTCCGTTATTCGAAGGCCAGTCCCACTCTCGGCCCTGCGGGCCTCGCGGGTCGCTGTTTTCCGTTACTCCCTCCGGGGGCAAATAACTGATATATACCCCAACCTATTTGGTTACAGGGGGCAGTTGGTTTCCTACCGGCCGGTTACAGGAATCGCGACAATTCAGTTTGCGGAATCAGTCATCGGGCGATTTGTGCGGATAGTTAAAATTAACCAAAACAGTATTTAGTTAATATACATATATAATTTATGTTGGGGAAAATTTCTAGACTTATAATTTTTTTCCACACTCAATTTATTCATAAAAATTGAGAAAAACCCCAACGAAAAACAAAAACAGAAAAAATAATAAAAGAATATTAAAAAACACCTACCCCTTCCCTATTTACATTGGAACTAGCCACATAAAAAGTGGCGAAAATTATCAAATCAATTTACATATAAAAATATCAAATTAATTTACATTTAAAAATATTTCCATAATGGGCAACATTTCAAAAATATTCACAAAGTCTTGACGTGTAGGAAAAAGTTCAGTCTCACTCCTCCAACAAAGCAAAGCACACCAAAACGTTGAAAATCGAAGTATAACATAATTTCTCCAGGAGCAGTTCTGAAAAGAACTCTTGTAGAGGTCCTGAGAAAAATGTTGCGAAGAAAAGCCCAATATGAACAGTTCCAAATAAAAAATACATGCTTAACGTTTTCGAGTGCAATTGTCACTCATCTTCAGAAGACTGTAAGTATTTAGTTAACTCGGGAACCTCACTGCACCACGCGCAATAATTAAGCTGCTAAATTAATTAAGTGGAAGACTAAGCAACGCAACCATTTAATGGAACTTCTAACCTTTAAACTTAATTGAGCTCATTAAATGCTTTAAACTGCTTTGCTACGCTTAATTACTCAAATATTATAATAATTACGCGCTCGGGAGCGTTATTGCAAAATGAGAGCGAGAGAGAGCATTACTGTAAATATGTGGCTCGCTTACCTTGAGTACGGGATGATGGCGCCGAGAGTTTCTTAAATTAGGGCGATGAAACACCAAGGGGCGATACATACGATCCTCGTCTCTAGGAATTCCTGCGTTTCCTCAGCAATCCTTGTCATGCATACAACCATACGACTGCGGCTGAAACTTCTCGCCTTCATGGCCACTAACTTTTAAGTATCATGCCAGCGGTTCTCAACTTTTTTGACTCACGGAGCCCCCTTAGAACCAATTTCTATGAGGAGCCCCTAGGACAAGAAATTACAGGAAGGGTCGAATCGCTCGGATAGAGTGTATGTGCAACAAGCCGCAATAATTTTTATTTTATTTTATTAATTGTATATTATTATTTTTTATTTATTTTACTTTCTTGGCTTGCCAGCGGAGCACAGGTTGACAATCGCTGTAGCATGCATCGACTTCGGAGAAAAGGATTTGGTATCTGAAGTGGCATTTTGGAACTCTGAGGCACTTATCTCAGCTGAAAACTTAGGATTGGATCATGCCACACGCATTAATGCTGGTCGTTCTCGGTTGTCGTTTTTTTTGGCCTAACATTTGGCAGTTTTATCCCTCTCATTATTGCGAGTTGTGCGTTTTGATATATTATTTTCGTGGTAAATCTATCATTTAAGGAAATTCCAGGTTATTTCCTTACGTGCTTAATATCTAAGGTTTTTTGAAATTTGAAAATTTGAACTATTCAATAAGGAAACTTGAATATTTATTTATTTATTCTTTAATTTATTTATATGAAATTATAGTCCCCGAGGAGGGTTTTTGGTAAAAGTAACAAAAAAATCAATTACAATTGATTGTCGTTTGGCTATGGTTAAGTAATTTCTTAACATGGATTTTATGATTCATACAATTTGGCAGTTTACAGTTTAATATTCGTTTTGTTGCTGTTGTTTCATAGAGAAAGAGGCATTATAAGGTAAGGCCTTCTTTTCATTCGACTGCAGAATATAGGATGATTTTAATTTAAATTTAAGGGTAATAAAGATGTTGGTAGTATTATAAATCCATTGAGAAATATAGTGGGCCGAGTGTTGAGGGTCGCACAAGGCTCTGTATAATTCTTTGAACTTTGGCCGATTGTTAACTAATCATCTAAAGATGATCGTCCTAACAGGTTGTCAAATTTAAGAAGAAATAAGCTGAAATAATTTTTGGTAGAGACTTTGCAATACAATAAAGGGAGAACAGAGTTTCTGACTACTTTCGCGATTTATTCCCGGCTTTATCAAAGATACACACTAGAGGCTTCAAGCCCTTATATACAGAAATATGGTACAATGGAAATACAATACTCATTTCCAAAAAAGTTGGGACAGTGCAACATATAAGAAGAACTCCAACACGTTTGTTTGGATTATTATATTGCCGTTTATTTCAACGCATTACAATAAATTAGGCATGGGATCACATATCTTATATGCTTAAAGAAAGATACAGGTGGTTTTCCTGTTTGGCACGTGCAACACACTCCCAAAAAAGTTGGGACAGCACGGCGTTTACCACGGTGTGGCGTCACCTCTCCTCTTGATGACACACTGTAATCTTCTGGGCATCGATGACACCAATCTTTCTAACACTGTAACCGGAATTCTGTCCCATTCTTGTTGGATATAGGTTTTCAGCTGTTCAACTGTCCGGGGTCGTCGCTGTCGTAGTTTTCGTTTAATAATACGCCAAACGTTTTCTATAGGCAACAGATCCGGGCTGCAAGGGGGCCAATCCAACATACAAATGCGCTGCCGACGTAGCCATGCAGAAGTTATGCGCGCTGCATGCGGTCTGGCGTTGTCTTGTTGAAATATACACTGAAGTCGTCCAAACAGCCGCCTCTTAGATGGCACCATAGCTTGTTCCAGGATCTGTATATACGCTTCAGCATTGACGGTGCCATTGCAGATGTGCAAGTCTCCCATTCCATGGCCACTAATACAGCCCCAGACCATGACAGACGGTGTTTCTCTACCAAACGCCTGTAGCACGCGGGAATATCCTTTTCGTCTTTGGACCGGAGTGTACGGCGTCCATTATTTCCGTAAACAATCGTAAAGGTTGATTCATCGGACCACAATATGTTCTTCCAGCGTGCTTGGGACCAATTGCGATGGGCTCGAGCCCATATCAGACGGCGACGTTGCTGTCGTTTGTTGATGTATGGCTTCCGGTGTGCACAGTATAACTTAAGTTTGCATTTGTGGATGCACCGGCGTACAGTATTCAACGATAATGGCTTCCCGAAGAAATCGCGGGCCCACGTGGCTATGTCCGTAATCGCAGCATTCCTATGCGTGACGCAGTGACGTCGGAGGATCCGAAGAGCTCGAGCATTCAGAATAGGTTTTCTACCTTGGTCTTTCCGAACTGTGATCTCACCACTATCTCGGTAGCGCTTGATAATATTATGTACTGTAGATGATGACAGGTTAAATCTTCTGGCTATTGCACGCTGAGAAACGTTGTTTGTGAATTCTCGAATGATTCGAACACGAAGATCTTCGCTAACTTGCTTGCCTCGATCCATCGTTCCGAATAAGTTGCCTGAACGACGGATGGCAACTGTTATTTATACGGAATGTAGTACGACGTCATCATTCTAGATTATTCCCGAACAATTCGGAAGGTTCCACTACTAACGGCGCTTTCTACAACGTATGTCCCTACTATTTTGGAACGTGTTGCAACACCCCCATTCAAAATGAACGTCCCGGCCACGATACAAAATGTTTTGGTGCACACAGTATAGTTACGTCATTTCATAAACGTATCTGCTATTTTGTATTCGCGAGAAAGTTTTGTTACATCATCCCTTTTTGTTTTTTCTATATATTTTGCACTGTCCCAACTTTTTTGGAAATGAGTATTGTAAATGATTGGATAAAATACAACGTATTGCCATGACAAAGTAATACAGTCCGGGTCTAATGACTGGAAAAAGGTAGAAGCTAAAATATACAGGGTAAGAGAATGGCTACAATAAAGGGTCAGAGAATGGCTACAATAAACACCATGTTTTAGATTCTACCTTTTTCCATTCATTGCTAGAAGCAATACCTGGGACTCACAATTTAATGAAATAATCCGGTCACAGCACCTATAAGTGTTGTGGTTATTGGTTTATTTTACAGATTTGATAGCGAGGGATATTTCGCGTATGTGGTAAAGGGATATCGCCGATTGAAAACTTTCGACACATTCTTTTGTTTGACTTTTTTATATCCTAGATATCACTATGTCTTCTTAATTTATTAACTCTTTTAATGGTCGCTTACTTTTAGAGGGGGAAGAGGCGGACACACTTGGAAGCTACACATTTTATCCTTTCCTACCGGCAGTCATCAGGGTAGATACAATTCACACAGTGACACACTCACCAACAGTAACTTCAGGGTTATTTTCTGTTCAAATGTCATTCGCACATGTTAGGCTGGTTTATAACAAACTTTAGGGATGATTTTATTCATGACTAATTTACAGTAATCTTTTAAGCCATTCTTCATATATGATTTATAAATCTTTCTAGGTTCTAAAATCATCAATGGAATTGAGGTCGTGCCTCATGAATTTCCGTTCATGGTAAGAAGTTGTTGGTTTAATTAGGAGTATAGTTCCTGATAAAATAACATCTTTTTATAGAAGGATTAATTATTTTTTTCATTTTCTGTTAGGCCATGTTAACAGACAGTGAAGGATGGCAGTATTGCGGAGGTTCCCTTATTGATAAAAGTTGGATTCTTACAGCCGCACATTGTGTTGCAGGGTGAGCTTAAACCTTAAAATATTAAAGTTTTAAATTTGACTTAATCAGAATCCTGAGAAGAAATGACATTACCTACAAAAATTCAGAGATTCATGTGATTTCACATGCAAATGTAAGGGCATTCGATTTTGATCATACTTGTTTATTCTCAGCATTAATTTCAAAGAATAACGTAATTGAAAAGTTCCAACGCTTTCATTGTTTTTAGACAGTAAATGTTAAATCTAATTATATTATTGTATATGAGTCTCAGTTCTCCTTAATGTATATTAGCTGTTTTACCCGGCGTTGCTCGGGCTATTTTTTGCTGAAATGTTGCAATTTCTGAGAGTTAATATCCAGAAAGAGAACACATGAAGAAAGATTAGAATTTTTTTTAGAAAGAATTCATGTTTTGTATTTTGCTAAAGGGCCGTATTTGGAGACATCATCCATTGGTAACTTTTTAAAAGAAACCTTTTTTTAATTTTGAACATGAATTTTTTCTATTTAAATTGAAAGCTTTTTTCGTTGCTCGGGGAAAAAATTTTGATTCATCTGAATGTGAATATACAGCTAAAATGAACAAATGAACAAAGTTTAGAATTAATAAACCATAAAGGAATGACATAACCAAATACCGAAAGGCTAAACTAAACAATTCAACCATATTTTTCAACAGGCCTATGTTAACATTGAAAGTTTCTAATAGACCATAAGGATACCATTAAACACGTACCTTGGAACCAATTTGAATTATCATTAACTTTACGTTGTATTCATAATTACACATCATTGGAAGTTGTTAAATATAAGTATAGCATATTTTAATAGCATTGAAAGTTCCAATGAATCATAATGGTTCCACTAAACCAATTTTGACTACCATTAATTTTACGTTATATCATTCATGACGCATCACTCCAAGTTGTTAGATATACACGCCATGTCTTAACATTGAAATGGTTCCACTAAACCAGGTGCCTTTATTACAATTTCGACTTTCATTAATGTTACTTTATATTCATTCATGAGTCGTCCCTCCAAATTGTTTGTAATTAACAAACCATATCTTAGCATTCAAAGTTCCAATGAAACAAAATGGTTCCACTAAACCAGGTGTTTAAAACAATTTAGACTGCCATTAATTTAACGTTAAATTCATTCATTTATATATGTCATAAAGCACATTTCAGTACTTAATAATAGTAAAAATGCATGTTTAAAAATCGAATACACTATTTTTAAAATGCTCCCAATAGATGGCGACACAAAATTGAAACTAAAGCCATGCCCGAAAAATTGTTTTAAAATGCTCCCAAAGGATGGCACTGCCATCTGAATATCGATTTTCATTGAATAATTTCGAAAAAAAATTTTTTTGAGAAATGTCACGTAGACAGTGCTTATCCTCTTGCTTTGATGGTCAAGTGTGCACAATTTCATCAAGATTGGAATAAAACTGTAGATTTGTATAAGACACAAACATATATACATACATCCATTTTTATATATATAGATTAGGAAATAATTAAGGACTCTTGTAATATTACCACAATTTGAATGTTTTTTAAATCCTTTTGTTGATCATATTTAAGTGATTGATGAGAAATTTCTTTGTTAATTCATTTGAGTGCTTTTTTTAATGTATTTCTTATGGTGGTGCGCAAAGGACCTGGTGTTCAAGACAAAAGTTAAGGACATTACGGATTTGAAACGCCGAATTACAGTTGCTATTAACAAGGTGGATGACGATATGCTCAAAAGAACATGGCAAGAAATTGATTATCGGCTGGATATCCTCCGTGTGACCCAAGGAGCACATGTTGGATTTACTAACTTGGTTTAATAAAACTTTTTCAGTTACAGTTTCATACATTGAAATCCGTTTCTGTTTATCTTTATTAGTTTTTTGGTAATACACAGATAAAATGTGTCAGACCTTTTATGGACACCCTGTATAGTGAGATAAATGAATCCAAATAATCATCCACATAATGCTGAAACCAATTAAGAGAATAACTATTATCAGTCAACATATAAAAAAATCCAAGTTGACAAAGTTCTGAAAGAATCATAACAGAGATAAAGATGGACATCACACTGTCCAGTTTCTTTGGGAAGGAAAGTTTGGCTTTCTGTCTTTCACGTGTCAATTGATATCCATGAATGTCTCAGAACTGTTGCACCAAATCCTTAATATGATATATTCTGCAACAAATTCTCGAGGAGATCACAGGGTAATTCCCCGATGTGTCCTCTGGAAGTCATTGTGATTTTATATAATGACTCGTTCCATGTAGCAAATGGTAAACGTCCTTTTTGTTTTTCGTCTTCTTTTCATAAATTGTCTTCGGATTTTTATTAATCAGCGTAAATAGTTGTTAAATTTTTATATATGCTTCTTAATTATACATATAAACTTCCCTCTTTCTTCAATTACATACTATAAACTGCCCTATTTTATACTTTTAGAGCAAATCCAGAAGAAATATACATTCGACTTGGAAGCCATAACAAATATTACCCAAGTGATGTGGAGCAAGTGATTCAAGTGGATCAGATCATTTCTCACGAACATTATGTGGGTTGGAATTTGACCAATGACATTGCTCTTCTACACCTCTCAAGTCCTGCTCATATTCGACAAGAAGTTCAACAAGCTTGCATTTACCATACTGATGACAGCTTCAGTGAACAAGAACTCCTTGCTATAGGATGGGGTACTAAGAATATAGGTAAGCAATATAATTATCTTATTTTACGAAAGACATTTAAATGAAGACGATCGATGAGGAATTGCTAACTATGAACATACATGTCAAATAAACCACGCCAATGGCGACGCACTTCTCTTATTCGTTGAGTAAGGGGTCCATAATGCTGTTTCTATCGATAAAATTGGTAGAGACTTTACAGCATAACAAAGGGAGAACAGAGTTTACGACTAGTTTCGCCATTTATTCCCGACGTTATCAAGGATACACACAATCGACAATCGAATAGTGTAGTGTATCTGTATTCGTGTGGAACTTGAAGCATAGCTTCCATAATCTCACCCTTCATAATCATATTCCAAAGGAAATACACTGAACTAGAAAAGAAGCCGGATGTACTCACAAAGGTCATCCAAAGTATGAAAGAAGAAAAATTGCCTCCTCTTGGTGGAGGAAAATTTGATTGACGATTGTCTGAAGTAGGAGCATATTACATAGTAAGCCACAAAAAACGAAAAAAATTATGAAACCCAGTAATCTGGGAAGATGACATTGACAATGTCATCAAAATTGACATCAAGGATATGTCTTGGATTACGATGCCTTTTTCTATGTAGAGAATGTTTTAGAATGCCAGAGACTACATCATTATCATGATTCGCCATAATAGGCAGCATATCGAAATCATTATAAATGGAGTAATTGCAAGCAATTATCCTATCTAATTAGTCAATAGTCCTTAGGGTAATGTTCTGGAAAGTTTGGAGTTCCTTCCATCTTGTCTTGCAAATTGTAGCCCAGATGGGCATGCCATATAGCAAGACGATACGAACAATTATTTTGTATAACAGTAGTTTGTTATCAACACTAAGGGCACTGTTACGACCCAACAGAGCAATTAAGTTATAATTCCCTGCTTTTTTAGCCTTGTTCATCGCATAAGTCACATGCATATTCCATGATAGTTTTGAATCAATAACAACGCCAAGGTATCTATAATTATCAAGATTCCATTTTCAAGGTTTCTCTTCTTTTTCTTAGTGATAAACATTGCTTTGCATTTGTCGACATTCAGTTTTAATCGCCACTTGCTAAACCAGAATTCACATTCTTTAAGGGCTTTCTGCAATCGCGATACAACAAAACTAGGCTGGCGTGCCCATATAAGTATAACAGCATCATCCGCATAAAAATATAGCTTGCAGTAAGAGATTTCAGGGAAGTCACGTATATAGTAATTGAACAGAACTGGCCCCAGCACTGATCCTTGTGGGACATCGCCATTTATCTCACAGGTATCAGATAATTCATCTCCAACTCTGGCCTGAAAAGACCTGTTGGACAGATACGAGTGAACTAGACTAATTAAATCATGTGGGAAACCATCAGTTATCATTTTATAAATAAGACCATTATGCCAGACTTGATTAAAGGCTTTATGAACATCTAAGAAGATGACGCCGCAATACATCGAAAGATTAAGGGGAGTGTTAACATCCGCTATAAGTCTCCAAACTTGGAGATGGCAAGAATGTTCCGCCCGAAAACCAAATTTTTCTGCACGGATGAGATTATTGGTTGTGCAGAAATCTACGAATCTTGTGAGAATTGTTCTCTCCAAGAACTTTGGATATAGAAGACAGCAAGCTGATGGGCCTGTAGCTTACAGGGTTTACAGGATTTAGACCGGGTTTAGGGATACTTAGGATAACGCACTGTTTCCATGTCAAATTCGTCAAATATTTTATTCGTCAAAATGTAAATATAGCTAATATGTATCCGAAAAGTAACTGTAATCCCAGCAGTCGTTTATAATTTTAGTGATATCACTAGTTATATTTTGCGGTAAGTTTTTTAAGGCATTGTTTTTAATACTATCTTTATCTTGGTGCCTTCTTTTTCTTGAGTTTCTTAATGCTATTTTGAATCTCAGCTACCTGTATATTATGTTTGGCCACACGATGGCTACTGTTGTATTACTTTGTTATGCTGCTTTCTACCATTTTGAATATTTCTAGTCCTTCTGGACGATCATCCTTTGGAGTCACAAATTGTTGTTTAAGCGAATCAGCGATACACACAATAGACAATCGAACATTGAAGTAGTCAGCACTTTCACAAAGCTCATCTAACCAGAAGAAATTCCAAATGAAATACACTGAGGTAGTCAAGAAGCCTAACCAACCCAAGCGGTCTTCCATATTATACAAAAAAGAAAATAAGATTGACGATTGTCAGAAACAGAATATAAACGAAATAGAAATATAAGGAGAACGAAGATTATCACATCTTCCAGTAGTCCGGGAAAGAGACGTTGCTAATATCTTCAAAATTGACGTCAAGAACGTGCCTCAGTTTACGATACTTTGTATGCCAGTTCATATTCATTGAGTTCGTCAGTATCTCATTCACAAATTTATTGTCGTGAGTCTTCATCTTCTGTATCATAATCAAAAGGAGATCCTGTATAAACTTTCCGATATGGGCCATGTTTAAATCCATGTGGATGGATTGGTTTTACACCGTCCTTCTGTCCAGCTGAGTAATGGTCCTCAGGGTAACATTCTGGAATGACTGTAGTTCACTCCATCTGGTTTTACAGATAGTCGCCCACGCAGGCATGCCATAGAGGAGTATGGTCCGGATAATCGATTTGTACAGAAGTATCTTTTGTCAATGCTGAGGGCGCTGTTGCTACCCATGAGAGCTATGATACTGTACTTAGCCCTCTTCGTTTTGTTCAGAGCATAGGACATATGCCGGTTCCATGAGAGTCTTGAATCAATGATAACTCCCAGATACTTGTAATTGTCCACCCAGTCCAGTTTCTTATTGAACAGAACAAGAGAATCTGGGGGACGCTTGAGCTTCCTATTGAGGTACAAAGCCTTGCACTTTCCGACGTTAAGATTCAACTTCCAGCAGTTAAAACAGTCTTCGAACTGCTTCAAGGCGCACTGCAGACAAGTGATAACTGAGCCAGCTGGTGTGCCCATGTAATGATGGTAGTATCATCCGCAAGTAAGGCACCCGTGCATGCGCTATTGCCTCTAAAACTTGAAGCGCGTCGGTTACCTCGTGAATGTGAACGGATCCTAACCAACACCTAGGAAAAAGGGATGATAACGGAAACGTCATACAATGTTAAGTCGACCAAATTTAGAGCTTATTTTTGGTAGAAATAGGATTAACAATGGTTGAGTAAGATGATGTAACAATGTATGACGTTTCCGTTATCAGGCCTTCTGTCTAGATAGTGTTGGCCTAACTTCCGCTGTTGATTGTGGTCCCTTTCATACCCTCCAACCAGACATCGCATACATTACTCGTTGTTTCTCCTTGGTGCAAGCTGCTAGCCGGAAGGCAAATGATGCGATCGGGATCATACACTGCTTTGCAATGAAATTGCCCCACCAACAAGGAGTTATCCGGCCTTATCCATATTTAGAGGCGGGGGGTTTCGTCTACCTCCGACTAGTAAACGATATGATGCATGCTCACGGGACATGACCATTTGGGTTGATACATGGTGTCCGGGTGCCTGTATGGCTGATCGGTTAACACCTGTGCCAGACTTTCCATGCATTAGGGAGAAAGCAACTGCCTCGTGAATGTACAGTACTGTAATCCGCACAACGGTCTCAATGCCGCGACGATGACAACGACAACCGTTCACGCAATTAACGGACTTTGAACGAGGACGGATTATTGGCTTCTCCGAGGCTGAATGGTCAACCAGACGGATTGCTGTTCATGTGTCGCGGAACGCATGGACGGTAGGCCGATGTTGGAGGCAATGGCGAGAGGAAGGCACACATTTCAGAAGACCAGGATCTGGGGCCCGGAGAAGCACGTCAGCTTGTACCGATAGGCGAATATTGCGAACAGCGCTAGCGGACAGGACCATCACCCTCCGGCAACTGCGCGACAACATCACTATTCCTGGCACTGCTCCAGTGTCAATAGCGACAATAGCACGCTGGTTACACGCCGCGACAGTGTCTGCCAGGCGTCCATTTTTATGTCTTCCATTGACACCTGAGCACCGCGCGATACGACTGTAATGGTGTCGTGAACGAGAGGGCTGGCGAATAAAATGGCGCCCGGTGGTCTTCAGCGACGAAACCCGCTTTTGTTTGGACACCGACGACAGACGCGGACGGGTGTGGCGCAGACCATTGGAACGTGCCAATGAAAAATGCATCCGGTATCGCTATCGTGGACAAACACCCGGGATCATTGTCTGGGATACCATCAGCTACGATACCAGAACGCCTTTAGTCACCATCCAAGGCACCCTGACAGCAGCACGGTACGTCACAGAGATTCTGCAGCCCGTATTACTGCCCTTTCTGCACACCATACTCGGCGCAGTCTTTCAGCAGGATAACGCCAGACCGCACACGGCGTTATCAATTGAGCATGTCAACTGCCTGCCATGGCCCACGAGGTCCCCAGACCTATCGCCAATTGAGCACGTGTGGAACATGGTGGGACGTCGTTTACAATCATCCCGGAATCTCCATGAACTGACACAGCAGGCCTGGGCAGACGTACACGAAGGTGACATTCGCCAGCTGTATGATCACCTACACCTGCGACTGGAACAATGCATCGCCACTAGAGGTGGTGCCACAACTTACTGATGCCGCTTTCTGTTGGGACACCCTGTACAAACGAATGCACGTCTTGGCTCCATAACGTAATAAAGGTGTGTTCAGATGAATCTCTTGTTGTATACCTACTTTTTGGCTCATTCGGATAAGTCCTTGTGGATGGGGCAATTTCTTTGCAAAGCAGTGTATTTCGCACATGCTAAAGGACGTATGACAACTTTCAAGGTATGTTATGGCGAAAGTGTGGATAATTTTTGACTCGCCCTCGTAAAATGGAAGCTTCGAGAAAGTGAAAGTGCATCAAGACGAAAAAACTTAAAGTAATGAAGGAACATCTCATGTCCCTGGTAACAGCGACCATTCGCGAATTTCAAAATGCGTTAGGCGTCCTGACTAGGAACTGTCCTGTTCCTATAGAGTTAAAAAATAAGAAGTTCCGCGGACTTGCGGCACAAGCCGAATATTACCAGCGTCAATGCCAAGCAACGGTAGCAATGGTGCAAAGCTCACCGCTATTGGACCGTAGAACAGCGGAAACAACACGCTTTGGAGTGATGAATTTCTTTCATGATATGGCAGTCCGACAGATGCGTCTAGGTTTGGAAGATAGCTAGCAAACGCTTCATTTCCAATTGCATTGTGCCATCAGTCAGGTTCGATGGTGGAAGCATAATGGTGGGATATATATGTTGCCTCTGGAGTCTCTGATTCAACAACAGTGGGTATTTGGATACTTTCGGCCATGCAGTGTATTTGCTTTTGATAAACGTATAACCAATTTTAGCACGATCATTAAGTCTCTCTGCTATAAGCTAACCAATATTGCCACCTAATCAACATTTTATTTTAATCAATGGATTTTAATTTTTATTATTTTTTCTGTATTTATTAATTGGTGTATTAATAAGTAATAATGATAGCAATATATTATACATGCGTCCTTGTATTTCAGAAACTGGTCAATCGAGCGACGTATTGCTGAAATTGCAGAAGATGGGTATCAGTTCCTATGACTGCTACATTCAAATGTCGACTACTAACCTCGAACACGCTCTGTATGAAGGAAGCCTTTGTGCCTATGGCGGCGGAGGCGGAAGTGATGTATGCTTTGTAAGTGCATGTTCTAATTTCAATTATTCTAGTTAAATCTTTTTTAATAAACCGTTAATGTTTGACATAATTAAATATTGAAACATTAAATGTCACCGTCACCTGTGTGTATGTATATTACGAGTTAGGTATCTGCTTCTACGTAAACGGATTCTACGTAACATTAAAATTATTTACAGGTTTGTATCATTAATTAATCAATTCGCATGAACGAGCTAGAACCATTACAGCTGGTTCCTTTGAACCGAACTTTATCATGATTTTTCGATTGAAAAATGGAATGAAAAATTCTGCGACCTGGATTCGAACCAGGAACCTCGACTATCATGGCCGACGCCTCTACCAGTTGGGCTATC